>RJWM01025589.1:0-28902 GCA_004363535.1 Dasyprocta punctata | reverse complement strand
GGAAGTCAGTGTGGAGATTCCTCAAGAAGTTAGGATTAGAGATCCCATTCAACCCAGCTATCCCTCTTCTGGGCATTTTCCCAGAAGAATTGAAAACATCATACCACAGTGATATCTGTGCACCCATGTTTATAGCAACCCAATTTGTAATAGCCAGATCTTGGAAACAACCCAAGTGCCCATCAATCAAAGAATGGATCAAAAAGATGTGGTATTTTTATACAATGGAGTACTACTCAGCTATTATGAAAGATTGTATTGAGACTTTTATAAGTAAATGGTCACAACTTGAGACCATACTCATAAGCGAGATAAATCAAACCCATATGTGTAAATACCGTATTGTCTCCCTAGTGTAAGAAATGGAAAAGTATATATGATTCAAAATCTATATTAAATACTATGTAAGGGTAAAAAACAGCTCAAAGAGCAAAGATAATCGGGAAGGAAATAGGCGGAAAGAGAAAAGGGAAGAGGAAAAGATATAAACCTGTGAATTATACTATTGATCCACTTCAAATTTTTTTTTTTTTTGGTGGCACCTGGGATCGAACTCACAACCTCACACCTGCCAGGGCAGGCGCTTAAGCCACTGAGCCAAACTCCCGGCCCCACTTCAAATTTATTGGATGATCTTTTTTTCTATTTTGTCCAGTAATATTTAATTCAATACACATTTTGGGATTGAAATGTTAGGTAATTTAGCTATCAGGTTTCCAGTCTTTATAGTTTATGCATTTTGTACCTCTTTAATTACATTACTCGCTTATTTATTCTTTCAAAAATATTTGCTAAGCAACTGCTATGCACCATTGCTGAGAATACTTTGATAAGCCAGATGGACTTGGTTCTATTTTCAGAGAATTTAAAATCTAGCTATTGTTCAAACATTAGGAGCACACAACGATAGATTTGTCCTTATCTAGAACAGTTTAGGCATTACTCGAAGTGAATATTTAAGTAGGCACTTTGTAAAAAATTCACAACAGTTTTTTAGCACATCTTTTGTTCACTCTCTGTTGAAAATTTTTTAAAATTGAAGAAATTTGGTTACGTCTGTATAATACAACTTATTCTAGCTTCAAAGGAAGTTCATTGCCCTCAATTCTCTTCCAACTACCGTCTCATTTATTTGACCCCCTCTACTTTGCAACACAACTTTGAAAAAATTATTTATAAAGCATAGAATGTTCAAACTTTATTTATATTTACATATAGTGTATATGTATCTTATATAAATATACAATCTATTCCATAAATTGAAAAAAAAATAAAAATCTATAAAGTTATCAATAATACCATATAATATACATTATATTAAACAGAATATATAAATAAAACATATAGATAAATATCACATGTGTATGTGTCTA
This sequence comes from Dasyprocta punctata, assembly GCA_004363535.1. Taxonomy (NCBI): domain Eukaryota; kingdom Metazoa; phylum Chordata; class Mammalia; order Rodentia; family Dasyproctidae; genus Dasyprocta; species Dasyprocta punctata. The sequence goes on along the minus strand of RJWM01025589.1, from coordinate 27,529 downwards.
ATATATGTTGGTTAACCTTTGAGTAAAAGAAGCAATTTTGAGAAAAGTAAGGGATTGTACCCACATAGGACTTACAAAATGATGTGCTAGGACCCAAGGCGATATTGTTATCTGGCTTCTGACTGAAAAATGTCCTTTTCAACTGCAAATATTTTAGAAAATGGAAAAAACATTGTCTGGTTCTTTTTTCTCAATACTGTGAGAAATGCCTCCAATTTCTCTTATGCCCTTCTCTCTATGAGGCTTCCTAATGAGGCTTTGGCAGCTACTCTGCTGCAACTGCACTTGCTCCGGAGTCTCCAGCAACTCCAAGATGGCGGTGATGTGCACCCGGGTTGAGAACCACTACTTTCAGGCATGGATGTTACTGCCCAGCATCTTGTATGAAAAGAGGTTTTCAGAAAGTAATATTGCAACCATATGGTATAGGCTTGTGAAATAATTATTACCTACTACATCCAGGGTATGTTTCCTAGGGTAGATACAATATCAGGTGGCCTCTAGGGCTTTTCTTTCAGTTACAAAAATAACCTCTGGGAAAATGCCTCAATCAAGAACATAGTCAAATACCTCTGTTTGGAGGAAGTCCAAGGGTTCTCTTTCCACAAAGCCACACATAGCAAAGTGAAGAGGAATTTCTCCCACTGAGATGTTTTCCTAACAGTGGCAACACCATTAATGTTGCCAAAACTATTTAGTTTCTTACACCAGGATTGTTAGAGCAAGGAAAGTGTTCTTGGTAGATATAGCATTGCCTTTAATAGACAAGAAAACACTATAAAGACATAAACTAGCTCATTATTTTCAGCTCCCCTTGACTTGAAGGGAAATGAATCTACATAGCTCAAGTACAGGAGCAGAGAGAGGAAAAAAAAAAACCAAAACCAAAACCAAAACAAAAACAATGGTGTATGTGTGTGTGTGTGTGTGCTCACGCGTGCTTGTGTGTGTGTGTATATTGGAGATCTTAAAATTATAGAGACTAGGTGGATAAATTATGAACAATAGGAAAACTCTGGAGTTTAACAAACAGCAGCATGATGAATATCCTCAGTGTTTATTCCTATATTAGTTTATTCTGGCAACTGCAGCAGTAACACTGTAGTGTGGTTGGCTTCTAAAGAGCTAGTACAATGTCTAATAAACAGTACCTGAGTTCCCACATATTTAGTGTCTCTGGTGGCTAACACCACCCTCAATCTCTAAGGCCTTGCCATTCCACACAACCTGGTAGCTCTGCTTCTGTTATGCCATCGCCCAGGAGGGCTATCTATGCCGATATCAAGAGTCTTAGGAGCAACTCTAATTCACAAAGGTGGTCATAGACATCTCCTTTTTTGGCTTCGTGTCTTCCTCTGAACTGTCCTTAGCAGGGCAAGATATCTCCATTGCTGGAAGCCCACTGCATCCCTTCCTTATGAGAGCATTTGTCTCAGCTCCTTCACATTATCTCTCCTTTTCCTCCCTTTTTCTACTTTCTGTCCCCTCCATCTGTCATGAGACACCAACCAAAAATAATCTCTTCGATGAGCTGTCATGTACAGACTTTTCCAAGAGAGACCACACTGTCTTATTGGAGACAAAAAGGATAATGAGTACATTAGAAATAAAAAACAAATCCATACCTCAATAAATTATTCTTCCATGAACAGGTAACCAAAACATTATTGGGAAGCAGACTCTACATTATTTTAAACCATTCCCTGCAATTCTTCCTCATTTCTTCTGAACCAAAAACTGCTGAAATTTCAAATCTCTCAAGTTGTTAGTAAAATAAAGAAATGATGGCAAATTTGTTTTCTAGTTATTATCATCTAGGACAGGGCTCTCACACACCTGGTCGCTGACTTTTGTATGCAGCGGTTTGATAATTTATTTCTAATACTTTTGTAGAACATACTCAGTGATGGAAATTGCCTGCAGGTAGAATAAAAAGACAGTATTCCATTAACGTTTTTTCTTTCCTGACTGAAATATTACTGAATATCTTACAGGCTCACGGGTAAATTGTCATACCTGAAATGAGGAATATCAAAAGTATTTTAACATTATTTTGTTGTAAATAGACCCTTAATGAAAGAAAATAGCAAAGTAGTTTCAGCAGAAAATTATCAACAAAAGACATCAAAGACATTTTTTTGGTAAAATGGTTAGTGATTGTTTAGATTTTTAAAAGTTTATAATAACTTCTTCCCTTATGCAACAGCTTTCTGAATATCAGCATATTTTCATAACTAAATTTTATAGAGTATTTTAAGATTCTCCCATTTGGCATGTGGCTAATACTAAGCATTATTATGTGACTCATATATTAAAACTCAGCCTCAAGGAAAGTCTTTATGATGCATTATAAGAATTTTTCCAAGTCGGAAAAACCAATTAGAGTAATAATAAAACATGCAAATAAATTCATAAAGATGCATTTCTGGACAGAGGGAGGATAAGTTTAGCTCAAGAAGAAGGAGTAATATTAGGAAAATGACATCAAAACTGAAGCGCAGTTCGTGACAAAGGAAATATGTTTTCTCATGGAAGATTTTGACCCTTCTCGGGAAGTTCCTCAGAAGTGTACCCAAGATTCCATGAGAAAACAAGTGATCACACAGAAGGAGTGGCAATATTTAAATGGATAAGTAGGAATTGAATCTATTTTAAATCTATGAATATATTGCTGTAACTTATGCAGTCTAATAAGTGAGGGAATTCTGGTGATATAGAATCTTGAGACCATGTAAACTGAGTCAGTCTACGACAGTAGAGTATTCTGTTGAACACTTTTTATAGTTTACATATGTACATATGGAATTTGGGGCATCTTGAAGAAAATTTCTGCTTCCTTCTAACCTTCTATTCTTTAATTTCAACACACACACACACACACACACACACACACACACACACATCCCTCAGGCAGGTCATCTAATTCACTCAAATGCTCTGTTTTGCTTTCACAAAAATAAGTGCAGATTAAATTCTTGTTAAACAACAGTTCTCTCTAATACTTAATCTTGTACAATATTCATACAAAATTTCTGATAGCAGTGAGATAGACTGCATTATTTCCATCGGATGGACTCATATGCTTTCAATTTCTTGTAAGAACAGTTTTTCTTAATTAAATGCTCTTGTCTCCTAATTCTTCTCCTCTCCTCATATTAAACGTAATTTCAGAGCCAAATTTTCTGACTTTAAGACCGCTTCTCTTCTCATCACATTGTGCCAGAGAGCACTTGCTATCAACATGACTTAAAACCGGTGATAGGAAAAGAGATGCTGCTAAATTTCTTCATTGTCTTTATCATTTCTACCTTTGAACACTGTGTTAGAAGGGAATCATTAAATTCAGCCCACACTGAAGGGGAAATGAATTAAACTGTATCATTAGGTGAGAATAGAAAAATTTTTGTGACTATAAGTTAAAATCGGCACAGTAATTAATGTATTTGGGGGAAAGACACTCTCAAACTATGCAAATATCCAATTCTAGTCAAGTTTTACCTGCTACATCGTTGTTTATCACTTTAGTGGTGATTTTCTGTTTTCTCTCTTCTGAATTATCCGACGATAATTCCCAAAAGGAAGACTTGTCTATGTTTCCTTCTTGTGAAGCAGGTTTGCTAAGCCCTGGTGGGCAGCTTGTGAAACAGAACACACTCTAGATACATGAAGCAGACTCATTACCCACAGATAGGCAACACAGGAGAAACGAAACCAGGGTGGATGGTGAGCTGGTCTTCCAAGGTTAAAGAAACCCCCCTGGAGCAGAAGGAGCCTTGACTACACATGATGCCCCATTTGCCAATATGGCTGAGGAACCAGAAATCAGCCCATTCTGGGTTGTACAACCCAGGACACATGACTTGATGGGCAAATTCTACTTCCAGGGGAAGAGGAGATGGGATATTCTACTGCCAGGGGAGAGCAGAACAAAGCTGGATTTTCCCTAGCTCACAATGGTACATTCCCCAAGGGAGTGAGCAGGAGAATTCCTGAGCTGCTTCAGCCAATTTCCCTCATCTCAGGATTACTATCCCAGCATTTCAACACTTATCCTTGGAGATCACAAGGAAGAGGAGAAGAATGAGATAGGAACAAGGTCACCTTGAGTACTGTGCTGCAGTGCTATTTTAAAAAATCTATTCTGTATTTATGCTGAGATGAACCCATAGATGTTTATTTTGCTTTTTTGGTAATAATCCAATCATATGGTTATTTATCAAAGTATTTAATGTTTTTCAACTCTGTCCACTAGAACTACAGTAGGTGGCTCCTCTGTCCTTTTGTTAAACCCTAATTTGTCCTCACTTTTGAGCCCTTTGACCTCCTGCACAGAAAGATTCTCATCTTCTTCCCTGCTCTAGTACTAGAACCAGTTATTTCCTCAAGGAGTCCTGATATCTTAATTGAAAATGCTATTTAGAAATCGAGATTTGGATGTGCTTTGGAATTTTTGCAAAGACAAGTTTTTAATGAAAATATTTGATTTTTTTGTATATTGAAATGTGTTAACTACTTTATTTGTACCTGTGGTTTAATTCTTCAAAAGAAATTCCTTCACCCAGGATGCATGAATCATGACCCACATGTTTTAGTGATTGTGATACAAGGAACCTGTCCTTCTACTTTGGTTATATGATTTGGAAGATCCAAAGTTGCTGTCAGCGTCCATGGAAGAAGATTGAGCTGATCTAGTATGGACCCCTATAATCTTAATGCAGAGCCACTCATTCAGAACCAGATAATCACTTACTGCTTGAAAAGCAGCCTCTGACATGCTTCTGAGAAGAGCAGAAACAGGGCACCTAAGCAAATCCTGTCAACTGACATTTCACGCAGAGCCATCTGTCTTGGGCTTGAGACTTCCATACATCCACAACTTGGAAAAATATTGTAAAACATGGTGACAATCACATGATAAAATGGCATTTTTGGAATCCAGCCTAATATGGACCAGAAGACACATACCATAGATGTCCCAGTTTCCTACATCACCTATTTGAATTGCTCTGACAACTGTCTCAGTGTCTAGTTTTGTATGACCAGCTGATGGAAGGGGACAAAATCAACCTTGCTTTAATGATAAGTTTCTCGATGTATTAGAATTGTCTGAAAATGGGCAGCTGCTGCATGATAGTTCAGGGAAACGTGGTCACAGATGTCGCTGGTGAGCTAATGGTCTTCCAGTAGTAGGCATGCTAGCAGTGTGCTTGCTCATCTTTGTTTGGAAGCAGAGGGGTCAGTAGTAAGTGTATATGTGGGGAAATGGGTGGTGGTGAATGATGTGGTTGCTCACAGAAGCCTGAAAAAAGTAGGGAAGAAGTGCATGCATGAGCTTCTGAGACTGTTCCAGTTGTGTGTGTCTTTGTCTCTGATCACAAAGAAAGCATCCCCTGAAGACAATGCACTGAGAAGCCAGGTAGATAGAATGACTTCTTCTGTGAAGCTCAGTCAGATCTGACTCGAGCTTTTCTTATACTGTCGGTATGTAAACAGCGTATCAGTGCTGCCAGAAATGGAAGGTATTCAAGAGCCCTGAAGCATGGAGCCCTTCTTATGAAAACTGAACCACTTGCAGCTCAGAGATCCATGAGGATGGCTTTTACCATGTTCACACCTGATGATAACACTCAGTGGGGTGTCCACGAACCATGTTCCTCGTGATGAGCTTATTTAAATAGGAACTATGACTCTTGGGAAATAAAGCTTCGTTCACTCCACCTGTCAAGATAATCAGGACCAGTGAATGCACAAGGTAAGGGTGAGTGTGACCCACACTGGGTCTTTTTATACTCACAGGTTGAACTGCAGCCGTCACAAATGTAATCAACTTCACTAATCCTTCCTTTATTTTGTTGTTGTCCATGACATTTGTTTTACTGAGCAGCACCATGCTGAGCAAAAGCAACAGGAGAATTTCATATGAGGCCTGAGCAAACTGAAGAAGGGGAGGAGTATTCTGGAGCACATGCTCTCCTGTATTCCCTCGCCCCACCCGAGTTCTCCCGAAGTTCGAAGCTCGGTACCCAGCAAGCTGACAGCTTCTTACTTTTGTGTGCCTGACTGTCACTCCTTCCCTGGATGAAAGCTTTCTCAAACCTTTCAAGAGTTTGGTTCTCTGTATTTAGATGTTGTGTATATGTAGGTTGAGGTAGGAAAAGTTAACCATCCTGGGGACAGTCTTCAATCAAGAGATTACTGAATAAATTACTCAATCTGCCTTAGGTGAGAACAATGATGCATTTTATGCCTGAATTCTTGAGTGATCCCTGTCGAATTTTACAGCAGTGGCCTAAACTATCTGATTGTTCCTGAGCACATCCTTTTCTTTTCTTTTTCTTTTTCTTTTTTTTTTTTTGTGGCACCGGGGATTGAACTCACAGCCTCGCTCCTGCCAGACAGGCGCTTAAGCTGCTGAGCCAAACTCCCGGCCCTGGTTTTTTGAGGCAGGGTCGCACTATGTAGCTCAGGCTGGCCTTACGCTCACGTTGTGGCCCAAGCTGGCCTCGAACTCACAACGCTCTGCCTACCTCAGCCTCCCGAGTGCTGGGATTAAAGGCATGCACCACCACGCCCGGCTCTGAGCACATCCTTTTCTGTTTTGCTCCCTTTCCCATCACTTACCCCTGGTGCTCAAATGCTTTCCTAAATTCTTGAGCCAGGGTGTGATTTATGAAGTGACCATCACAAGGCAGTGAAATGCTCAATATTCTTTCAACACATTAAAAATGCATATATGCTTTTTAAAAAGGGTCTACATAAGGCTACCAGGATAAAGACATCTTAGGTTTTCACTTACGAGACCCCACAGAGGGATAGGTATACTCTGGTGAATTTACTTAAAAGCTCTGTCCCTTAGCCATTGAAGTGTTGAAAACTCAGTTGTCAATGTAAAGTGCACCCAAGACATTACATTTCTGCACTACCTTCAGATTTGACTGCCTTCAATATCTATTGCTTTCTATGTTCTCGTTCTGGACATTGACACTTGTCTAAATTACATCATTTTAGATATTATAAATGCAAACAGCTAATTTCAACCCCTGTACTTTATCCTTCCAGCACACTTGGTCAATTTTTTTTGAACACTATAGATCATTCTGAGATCTCCAATTCACTGATGCCTCCCTCTCACCTTCTAACATACTTTTTAGTTGTATTAGCTTTGTCCTACTAATGTCTCATGATTCTTCAATTTGGGGAAATAGCTTAGGTTTCATAGTCCATTATGAGTAGTACTTCAAAAAATCTGTTCAGTTACTCTTGCTCCCGACTACCTGTTAGGAATTCAGTTTGAAAGCCCTGAACTTAGATGAATCCATGGTATGTGGGAGGTGTGTGTATGTGTGTGTGTGTGTGTACACATTTGCAAGCACAGTTGTGTTTGTTGGTAGCATAACAGATTATAGCTGAAAAAAAAGTGCAAGACTGAATATTTGATGTTGCTTATCTTTATAACTTCATACCTTTAATGAGCTCTCAATATTGCTTTATTTTACTTTGCTTCACTTCTAAATCAGGTCTTCCATTCTCTGATGATGTTTTTGTACTTTCTTTATTTAGAGAAGCTACTCCGGCTCACGGATTATTTCACTGATACAAAGTACATACTATATTTTGCGTAAATATTTTGGGTGTTAGGGAAACATTTTTATACACTACATATCTATATAGACTATTACTGAATACAAACTATTCCATCTACATAGACATTTATACAAACTATTAATATGTACAAATGATACACAAAAAAATCACGTTCCTAACTATTAAGTAAGGAGTAACAGGAAGTTTATGACAAGATGAAAGAGAGACTACGTATCTTTATTACAATGAGATCATTTAAATAAAAAGCAGGAGTGCAAGATTTTCGCTTGAGTAGTGTACTGACCACAAGGGCCAGAGAACTACACTTGCACGATCACCACATTTTCTTTCTGTAGGAGGTAGTACCTTAATATGTAGTTTGGTGTATATTAATTCCTTAAGGAAAGAGAACATGGGGGTTTACAATATTAAAGTATTGTATCATATTGGGCGAATCTGTATGTGAAGCTCTATCAAAGCCAGTAGATGCTTAGAAATGAAATCAATGAAGGAGCGTGAAGAGGATTGTGTATTCAGTGTCGCTACATAAATCAGCCAGTTTTCAAAAGGATTAACATTCATAAGTGAAAAATGATTATCCTTTGGAATTGGGGAAGCTGGTCACTCAGCTAGAATGTGTTGTTTTTATCAGATTTTTTTCTTTTCTGTTGCACCTTTGTCTACATTTCCAGGGCAGACTAACATTTCCTTCCTTCTCGCTGTGTGCTAGCGATTTAAAATGAATACAGACTTCTTGGGAGCCAGGTCTGTTTCCCTGTATACTTTGCCTGTCTACGGCCCTTTAAGTTTTAATGGTAAAATTTAACTCTTTAAGGGCAAACATATTTCCTCTTCTAAATTCTCTCAAGGGTCCCACAAGGTGAGGCAGAGTGTAATGAGGCTCCCACCTCATTTTCTGAAGCTTCCCTGACTGGGAGCACGTTATTGTTACTAAATATTCTTCTTGTTCCCTCTGCTTCATTGGTTCACACTCATTAGTTGGAAGCACATTTTGGGATTCTTCTTTGATTATCAAGCATTTCAGTCTCCTTTCTTGTATGTGGTATATACTTCCATTATAAGAATAATCACATTTAATTGCAATTTTCCATGTGAATACCCTTGAGGCCAGAAATTATGTTTTACTCATTTTTGTGCTCACATGACAAAAATGAAAGATCATTGTATATTTGCAGAATTAATGACTACATGGACTGTAAGGAAAAACACTAGTAAATAATAGGCATAGACCTAGCAGGAATGTGAGGTGTAAGCATAGTTTAAACCATTTTGAGATGTCTACATAATGTAGAATATTCCTAAAATCAGAATGGGTTCTTGGTGGTGATTACTACAGTTTATAAAAAAAGAAAAACATCAGAGGGGTTCATTACTTCACACATAGCATTTCATTGTTGCCCAAATTTTCAGTAGCATAATTGTTCAGGCCACTGAATAAATTCTAGGTGACTCTTTTGTTAAAATAATTCTTTATTTTCTGCATATGGAATATGGAATATTCCATATTCCAATATGGAATAGACAATGCAATGTGTTTAACATTTTTGGTAGTAACAAAAGTGTTATACTTCAAAAAAATATCTTTTATGCACAGATAACACAAATTTGTGTGATATAAATAAAGTTTCAGAGTTTTTTATTTTCCCAAGTGTCATTTAGATTGAGACATGGACTGCTGTAAGGTGCTGCTGTTTTGATCTCACCACAGAAACTTCCCTGAGAAGATGGATATGCACTAAAATGTAGAATAAAGGTAGCACATGACCCAGGGTAGCTTGATTAGATATGACTGACTTGCATTTAATTAGCGATATATATTTTGGGAAGATGATTAATGGTGAGTGAAAAAAACAAAAAGGACATAATATGGTAACCTAATCTTCTAATATTTTTCTCAGGGCAGTATACGGACTTGAACTTCCATTATTATATACTTCAAAATACATATTGAAAGATTCAATAGCTTTTAATGAGCACTTGCTATGAAGAAAGCAAGAGGATTCAAATAAAAAAATGGGAAGTAAAACACCATTGTCTATAGATAACCTCTCTCTCAGATGTGTATGCAGTTAAGGCACCTTCAAAACTGAAATCCATTTGCTTATTGCAATTGATAGGATGCAGTTATGTTTATTTTAAAAACAATTTTCTTATGTAATCTAAAGGATAATTTAGTATGAATGACGCAAAGATATATACTGATATACACAGCAGGTATAACACAGCCTAGTGGTTGATACCTGCCTAATAATAAATTTCATTTCTCCTTTGAAGAAAAACTCAGTATCTTTTTTAGAGTTGGTAGTGGGTCCCTACTTAGTTCTAGGAGTTAAATTTTAGTTACTAGGGGCAGTCATGCTTGAACTAGCGCTTAAACTATGGATGGAAAAGTGATTTCAATACAGCCTATTAAGCAAGGCAAGATTTTAGGAAACTTTTGAGAAAGATTTTTGTTATGTTTACCAGCATGAGGCATGAAGAAGTCATATGGCTTTTATCTTCCTTTACTCATTACTCATTTTTTTAAAATTTCAGTCTCTCTTTTGTGGAGTTTGTATAGTGAACAGCCTTCAAAGACAGAGAGTCAGGCTAGGGATATAGCTCAGCTACACTGCACCTGACTGGCAAGCGTGAGGTTGTGAGTTTGATTCCTGATACCAAAAGAAAAAGAAAAAGAAACAAAGACAGAGTTTTAGAGCAGGTTTGTTTGCTATTCAAGATAACAAATATCAAAGATAGAGATACCTTTGGAGCAAGGGATGGGTTTGCTTCCTCTTCAGAATAATAAATATCTCCTCCAGTTCAAGAATCAAATGGATATGCCTAAATCCTATTTAAAAGGATAACGACAACTTACTACCAGGATTCTTCTTCTATAAAACAATCCACCAGTCATGCAGGGATGGCCTGGTCATGTTTCTCTGAGGGAACAGTGACTTAGGGAAATGGTTTTAAAATGATGATCCTATGATCACGGCTCCTGTTACGCGTGATAAAATGTCCATCTCTGGTTCATTCAGCGGTTCCATCTGTGCTAATCTGCTACTTTGCAAACAGTGTCAAACCTCTGACCCTTTATTCTCCCTGTCACTGTCTTTCCCACCTTAGGCCATTGGATAGTGTCTGGTGACGACACGAAAGCAGAGCTGTGGTGGTCATTTATGATCCGAGGGTACAAGTCTGAGGACAAATGGCCTCTCTGTGCCTGGCAGAACAAAAGATATGGAGAGAAATGGCAGCATTGGACGTGTAACTAAACTCATAATAGTGCCTTTGGGAATTAATCCGCATTCAGATTCATTTTAGTTGAGATGATTTATTTTCTTTGTTTTCAAAATCATTTGAATCAAGTTTTGGTTAACTGGCACAAAAATATTTCATCTGAAGTAACAAGGAATTCCAAAAAGTTTAAAAACACATTTCTTTTCTGCAAAATACAGGAACACCTAACAATTATTCAGTGTTCACTCAAAGGTAGTAATAAACATTGTAGATTTGCTTTAAGGTTTAACTCTTAAGGAAATCACTCCGTATGACTAGAATTGTTATTTGAACTACAAAAATAGCTGAACCTCAAGAAGTTATGAAACTTGAGAAAGTTCAGCTAAGGAGTAACAGGGCAAGGATTCCAATTCGGGTCCACGTAACGATGAAACGCATGCGCCAACCCCGCTATAATGTCCAGGGAGTAATTAGGATATCCGCCACGTGTTGGAGCTTCTTTTTGATACTGACTGTCTGGTAATCACTTAATGAGTTCTCCTTACATAAATTATGGGATGAATTTGGGCCAGTTATATAAGCCTCCATGCAAATGAATGCCAAGAAACATCCCTCCTGAAAATGGCCTCTTTAATAAGTCTCCAAACAGCAATTTAAAATTTGAAGTCAGCATCAGTTTTCAGACCAGTACTAAAAATTAGATGCTTACTAGCTATTGGTAAACATGAATTTAAACCATTTCTTGTAGATTAATTTCATCAACATATGATCCCTTTGATCGAAAAGGAAGCTTTGTTGTACAGATAAGATAAAAAGAGATAAACTTACCTGGAATTGATCCTTTATTTAGTAGTCTTTTATTTTGCAAAAACTAGTGCAAACACCTCTTAAATCAGAAAACCAGATTAGAAATAACTCCAGGACTGTTAGAATACAAGGTTTGTGCGCTGAGGACCTGGCCATGATGAACTCAATGGGAGATTCCTATCTGCTGGGCTGTGTCTAGTCTCACCGAGAGATTCAACTACTCTTACAAAGAAATTCATGATTGAAATCCAAGAAATTTAAAAACAAACCTTCATTTTGATTTATAAAGTTTCCTGGGTACACTACAACAGAGATTCTTGGTGAAAAAAATAAAAGAACAAGCAAGTAAAACTGCATAAAATGGAACTATGTATTATTATCCAACTTGTTTATTAAATTTCAGTTGTTTATATTTGGCTACTCAGTATAATCCTTGGAAGATATTATAATTTATGAATATGACAGACCAATAACCTGTCTTGCTTCTTGGGTTAGTCCAAAGGAGAGGATATAAAATCAATAAAAACAGTGAAGTATTAAAAACTATTTGAAATGAGAAAAAGTTAAATGTCCTAAAAACTTCTTTCTATGTCTGTAGTGCTGAGTGACCTCAGAAAATAACGTACTTTCAATTCTAATACAATTTTAATATAAAAGCTATTTGTTATCACTCACTACCATGCTCTAGAAGTGAAACATAATCCAAATACATTATCCATTGCAATGTAGGTTTGATGCATATTTCCTTAGTGCAGTTGTTTTCCTTAGAACTTAGTTCTAATTATTTAATACTCTCAGAGTCAATAAATTACTGAAAGGGACTCAAAGGCTTGTTGGTAGTTGAAATTTCTCTGTGAAATGAGTCGTCTCATCTAGAAGTTGCAAAAAGGTATCACTTAATAGCATGTAATATTTTAAAATTACTGTTTAGCAGTGTATTGCCTGATATTAAAATGACTTTATATTAATGCTGTGTCCTCAATTTAAAAGGACATTGGTAAACCCCCTAGGAGTGAACAGGCCTTTTCTCAACCTAATTAAATTAAGTGCAGTGTACAGTGCTTCTCTGCAAAGATTAACAGAATGCATTCCTTGTCAGTTTAAGTGTTGCCTGTGGTGGTATTTTTTTCTAATTTAATTAAAAGCTGTTCTTTTATGAAGAACAAGCTTACAGCATAATTCCACTTACATTTACATTTCTAAATCCTGTTTGGTAGAAGGTGGAGAGAAATGAGAAGGAAGAAAAAAGAAAAAGAGAGCAGAGGGCGTAAAGTTCTGGGTGTACAAAATGAATTTAAAGACACTTCCTGGTTATTGGAAAAATGTACTTTGGAAATGAAGATGAGTGAATACAAGCCAGGTCTCAGGCAAAAAAGCATGTTCTGTAGTAATGTGTTAGAACAGATCTTATCTTATGCCCAGTTAGCATCCTTGATAGAATATTGGACATTGATCTGAGAAGTACTTGCTTTGAAAATCCTCACATATCAAATACTTGTGCTGTTAGGTACTTCAAAATGGGTAAATTTTGTTTTAAAGGATGAAGTAGGATTTTCATGTAGTCACATGTACAAAGTTGGGTGTGATTCAGCAGCGCCATATTTTAAAAACTGTTTGATGCCCAGTACAGATACAACATCCATTCAGCAACATCCTTGAGATGTATAAGGGCCTTGAAAGCCAACATAGCACCCTTTCAATCTCCTAAATGCTGATGATTTCTTAGTAAAGATTAAACAATCTACAATACATTGAACTATCCGTAGTTTTGTTATAAATTAAGAATATCCATTTGTATTGTTAAATATGTATCATACCAGTAATAGAAACTTATGTATTGCTTATGTAATTTAAGCAGAGCAGAGAGAAGGGAACATAGAAGGTAAAAGAAGTTCTGATAAAAATTTTAGAAGTAATAAAGACAGATAAAATTAGAATTAATCTGGGAGGAGAGAGAAAAATTAGGACCACTCTATAATAAGACATATGAAACAGAATGGCATTGGAGGCAGTGTGGTGTTGTTTGAAAGTGGGCTGAAATTACTTAGAAATGTATATTAGAAATTCTAGAGCAATCACTGAAACAAGTTCTAAAAGGAAGTTTAGTTTATAAACTGAGAGAGGAGAAAAATAAAACAATACAAAATGCTAGAAAATGTAGGAAAAGTAGAATGGGAATAAAATTCAAAGAGCAAATGTAATTAACAAAAAAGTTTTTTATGTTTTTTAGACCTTCAACTGCTTGCATGAGACTCATCCATATCATGGAAGATAGACAATCTGTTTTACACAAAAGTCCATCAGTTTAAACATGAAATCTCCTCCAAAAACAAAGTCACAGATAAATATCTCACCAAATATTTGGTAACTATGGATCAGAAAAGTTGACACATAAAACTAAGCACTACAAGTTCTAACAGGACTAACAAAAACAGAGAAAGATGAGAGAGAGAGAGAGAGAGAGAGAGAGAGAGAGAGAGAGAGAGACAGACAGACAGAGACAGAGACAGAGAAAATAAAACATCAATAAAAGAAATTAAAGGATTTATTAGCGCTGTGCATTCATGCACTTCAAAATGATCACAGAGGAATACCTGTACAGCAAACAACCTTATGCCCACTGTTTTCTAACAAGGTGAAATAAACCAATTCTATGAAAGGCAAACTGCCACAGCCCATAAAAGGAGAAAAATAATCTGAATACAACTATATCTGTTAAACTAATCAACAATTAGTAGCCTGAGAGAAACACCAGGCCTAGGTGGTTTCACTAAAATTTTTTTTTTTACCAAATACGTAGTAACAAAACACACAAATAAATTAGTTAATAAGGGTCAAGTATACAGCTCACTGGCACAGCACCTGCCTGGCAAGCAAAGGGTCATGAGTTCAATTCCCAGTACCAAATAAATAAATAAATAAATAGATAAATAAATAAATAAAATCATGACAAATACCAAAAAACAAAAACTAAACAAATGAAACAATATCAATTTCTCACACTGGCTTCCTGAAGACAGAAAAAAGAGGAACATTTCCAAACCATTCTAACAAGCCAATACTACCCCAGGATAAATGATCAACAAATAGATTGCTAGAAAAAAAAGCTAGAGACTAACATCATCTCTCACAAACAGAGAATGTGTGTTAACTTTCTTGTTGATAAGACATAATACTCGAATCGACCATGCTGGCACTGGGAAGATCTACCAAGAAGCCAACAAGCCAGCCTTTCTGGTAAACCATGCAAGCTACATGGGTTCCAGGAAGAGAAAAGTCAGCGCTTCCCAAGAATCAACCATGCTAGGACTGAGAGAATCCACCAAGAAGCCAACTAGCCAGTCTCTCTGCATCTCACTATGTAGCCTAGGCTGGCATTGAACTTGCTGCATTTCTCTTGCCTCAGTCTCCCAAGTGCTGAGATAAACAGGCATGCACCACCATGCCTGGCTAAAGTAATATATTTTTTATAGTATGGAATACTTGAAAAAATTTTAAACACATTTATAGATACTTGTGAACACCCAAACAAATATAATATCAAAAGTGTCTAGCACATAAATCATAATAGCAAAATGGGAAAAAGACTTTCAGATTGTTGGCAAAAAGAAATAAATGATTGTCTTTCACACTTAAAAAAAACAGACATAATACTCAACATCCACAACTTAAGGGAGAAAGGTTTAATGTGGCTCATGGAACTTTGGTCCATGGTCAATTGGCTCAAGGCAGAAACAGACCAGTGGAAAGGAATGGCAGAGTCAAGTTGTTCACTTCATGGTCTTCTGGAGGCCACACAGGAAAACAGTGCTAGAGGGATATGACTGGAAAAAACATAAATAACACTAATGTCGTGTCTCCATGACCCACTGAGACACATTCATGGGTGTGCTCTGCTAATCTGCTAGGCATTTCTTAATGCATTGTAGTTGGCATGACAGGGTTAAGAGTCACAATCTACCCCTTACTAAATTTCCACCCAAGTCTATCTCTTTAAAACATACTGAATATCCAAATAAAGACAAGGGCAAACTCACAATTCCAACTAACAGTACAAATACACTGAGTAAAGCCTGAAAGAATCTCTTCTCAAGAGTTCCAGTATTTTTCTAATATCTAAATTCAAGAGTCTTATGAGACTGAAGGCAAACCCTTACTTGTGAAGCACTGTAAACATAAAAAATCTGGCTAAAAACCCCAAAATACAATAGCACAGAGCAAACATTCCCATTCTAAGAGTGAGAAAAGGAAGAAATATAAAAAAGTTGACCAAAGTTAAACTGAAACCCAGTAGAGAAAACATTAAGTTTCATTACTCTATATATGGCATTCATGCACACAGTGGGAAAATGTGCATTCCAAAGGGCTTATGAAACCCTGTGCTATAACAGTGCTGGTCGCAGCCTATATTGCTTCTTTCTTGGGCTGGCTGCGTTCAAGCCATGTAGCTTTCCTCAGCTTACATCCCATGCTCCTGGGGTTTCCAGTGAACACTGGATCCCATTCCCACAGCTTTCTTCACTATCTTGTCAGGGTTCCTTGGCCATCCTTTCAGGCCTTTTTCTAAAGTCTGGGTAGAAGGCTCCCTGACACCACAACTCTTGCATTCTGCATGCCAGTGAAACCAGCATCAAATGGGTGACCCAAATGCTCACTGTCAGTGGAAGTAGGAGTAGAACTCCTGGGACGATGGCTCCAGTGATCTCTGAGTACCTGAATGGCTGAGGATAGTGAAGTGAATCTTGGGAGAACCAATCATGGAACCAGTCTGTGGCCTGTTAGGAACCGGGCTGCACAGTAGAACATGAGGGGCAGGAAGGTGAGGGCAACTTCATCTTTGTGAACAACCACTCTCTATTGCTCACATCACTCCACCTCCTTTCAAATGAGTAGATACATTAGATTCTCATAGGATCCTAACCCCACTGAGAACTGTGTAAGAGAGTGATTTGGGTTGTGTCTTCTTTATAAAAGCTAATGCCCAATGATCTAAGTTACAGCTGAGGTAATAGTACTAGAACTGAGGCGTGACTGCAGATGCAGATTAACATTAGCAGAAAAATTTGCCTGAAGAGATTACAATGAATCAATTACCCACAGATTCATATCAAACTCCTATCAACAAGAGTCAAGTGACAATTGAGCTGTATCTGGTGGCAGATATTATGTCAGAATCTTACACATTTTAGTCTGCATGTTACCAACCTGTTATTTTATTAACTACTTCCATCTGTAACTCTTTCTCACAATTTACTTATCTCAGTCACAGTTTTGGTAAGCCCACATGCTAATCTTACCTAAAATGAGTAAAAACAAATGTCACTGGAGAGCTTCCTTGAAAAGGGTAAGTCCTACTGATAGGACATCAAAATATTTAAATAATTTCAACAAAAAAGTTGTATTCAAAAGAAAATACCAGGAGTCCTACTGAAAGTGCAAGCTCATTGCAGCAGGTGAGACATTCTTTAGATATGCTTTGCATATTTTGTGGTGACTGGCTAGACAATAAAGACACAAAGCCTTCAAAACTGCTTTGTCCAATGGAAACCAATCACCATGTTTTAAAAACCAACCCATTTGAGTTTTTCAAAAGAAAAAAAAACATGTAAACAAGAAGAACAGAAGCAATTACTGAAAGTCAGACAGATCTAATGAGTCTCTACTGATAGCATCATTCTTAGAAGATAACTTCACTGCTAAAGCTAAGAAGCACTTGAATATTGGTGAAACATTGATCCTGCCTCCTGCTGGACATTTCTGAGAACTTTTAGAAAATACTGCTGTTCAAAAAGTAGGATGTATTCCACTTTTGGTTAGCACCATAACTATACAAACTGATAAGATAGTAGAGAATATTGAAGTGCTATAGTTAGAGTGGTTTAGTGAGTCCACCAGGGTATACAAGCTAGGTTGACGAGTCTGTTAATGTTGACAACAGTGCAACAATGTTGTTTCTGTGTGATATATTTTTCAGGGTTATGTGCATGTGGGTATGTTCTATATGTTATATTCACTTTGGTTGCCAACCAACATCACAGCAGCCTACCCATTCAAGTATTTGAATGGCTCATATAAAGAAAACAGAATTGGTTGTTTTGAGTCAATAAATGCATAGAAGGAGTGACTGCCATGACTGGACAGCCTTCTGGCTTTACTACTTTTTCAAAGAAGACACTTCTGAACGTGAGTCACCCATAGAGACATCCTGGCTACCTGAAAAATTTTACCTGAATTTTACAGAGATCTACAGGATGTGATTAAAAGTATTAACCATATTAATCATGTCTCCTTAACACATGTCTGTTTGTGCAGCTCTGTGAGGAAATGGATTAAGAACACACAACTCTTCTCTAATGCACAGAAGTGCATTGATATCTTAAAGACATATCACTGACCAAAGGTTTTGATTTGAGAACTACTCCAGAGACCTCATTAAAGAAAAAACAAAACAGTTACCAATGGAAGCACATTTCAGTGACATCAAATGGGTCACAAATCTGGGTTACTCTTTTGATATATTCATCCTGCTCAGTGAGCTCAAAGAGTCACTTGAGAGGAGAATGACAACTGCATTTAAGTCAACAGATATAGTGGGTGTATCCAAAACCAAATTAGAATTATAGGGATAATGAATGAACATTGGGGTTTTTGACCTGTTTCAAACACTAGCAAAGATTTTGAAAGAGACTAAGCCAAGGGCATTCTTTACCCCAGCACATGCATGACTTTGTATGTCAGCTTTCAAAAACATTTGAACATTACTTCCTAACCACAAAGGACTCTAAAACTGGGAAGGAATGGATTTGGAACCTATGTATGTATAAGCCAAGTAAATCGACTTTATCTGTGTTGTAAGAGGATTGACTACTTGTGATTACAAATCATGGTGGTCTTGGAAATATGTTTGACACAGCTTCAAATCTCCTTATGTTCTGGATTAAAGTCAAAGCAAAATACCTTGAGATTGCGATGGTAACACTGATTCCCCTGTTTCTATTTCCAAAATCTTATCTTGGTGAAGCAGAACTTTCTGCAGTATAGCAATGCAAATGAGATTATGGAGTAAAATGGACCTAAGCAGCTCTCTTCAGGTGTCACTGGCTCCCATCACACCCAGATGGAACCATCTTAGTTTCAGATGAACAAGCTCATGGCTCCCACTGATTTTGCATAATTGCAAGTAGTATACTTATTTCATCAAATATTGCAATGCAATAATAGTAGAGATGAATTGCACAACAAATATAATGCACTTGAATGGTTTCAAAATAATCCACCTTCCCAGGTCTATGGTAAAATTGTTTTTCATTAAACTATATGCTGGTGCCAAAAAGGTTTGGGGGATACTTTAGGAGACCCTTCTTGAGCACCAGCCTCAGAGACTCTTTCTCAAGTTTGGCATTATTGTACCCTTGGTCCTGCAATGGTTGGGGTCTGATGTGTGGGATACCCTCAAGTCATAAGCACTTGGATTCTTTTTATTGATCCAAAGCTCCTCAGCAACCACATTTGCTCTTAGTTCTTTTTGAGCCAACATTCAAGTTTTTTCAAAATTTTCTGCTTTACTTTTTGGCCCTGATTCTCATTATAAATTTGGCTAAAATCAGCTAGAATTACCATCCTGAATGCTGAGCTTTCTAGAAATTTAGAAATTTTCTCCATCTGATTAATGAGTCTGACACCCTTAATCTGAGACTTCTGTAGTCTCAAGACAGAGAAAAATTGTGAATAAGTTTTTGCTAAAGTGTAATATACATGGTTATCCTTCCAGCTTTTTCTCTTTTCCTTTTCTTTCCTTCTCCCTCACCCATCTCGGTTCCCTTCTCATTCAAACATTTTCTTCCTACTCCCCATTACCTATCCTCCACTATGCTCCTTGGGATCTCTTACATAAGAGGAAAAAATGGTATCAAAGCTCTTGTAAATGGAGCAGTGAAGATGGGTTGAAGGGAGGGGTGAGGAATGGGAAAAAAGAATAAGATGCATTACGTACAGGTACAAAATCCCTATGATGAATGTGATCAATATGTATGACAAATACATACTAATAAAAATAGTTTAAAATTAAAAAAGCTAAATACATGGTTATATCTCAGTTACTTTCTTGTTGCTGAGATGCATTACTTAACATCCACAATCCTAAAGGAAGAAAAGTTTACTTTGTTCCACAATTTATAGAGGTTTCAATCCATAATCTGGTGGATCTGAGGCAGGGCGGCAATGCTGAGGAGAAACAGCTCACGGTACGGCCACAAGAAGCAGAAAGGGAATCAGGAGCACAGGTAGGGAGATACCATCTTCCAGGCCATACCCCCCATGACCCACCTCTTCCACAAATACTTCCCTTCCCAATATGACCTTTAGCTGTTAAGCCATCCATATATCTAGTCACGGGTATCATACTCCCATGATGTGATCATCTCCAAAGATCCCCAAGTATGAGTGCATGAGACTTGGGCGGGGGGGACAACTAAACATAAACCATAGCAGTCTAACTGAAAAAGGAATCCTTGTTCCAGCTGATAGCTTTTGAGCCCCACATTTACTCTTTGATTTCCTATCCACATTCCAGTATTTCAATCACTGACTAGAATCACCCATCAAGTTCACCTTACAGCATTCTGAGTTTTCTATAGGCCACAAAATCAGTACTCTCCAAACTCCTTCTAAACTAATGACTTCAAAACCATGGAAAGGTACAATCATAGCAATGATCCCACGTCTCTGGTTACAATTTTCTGTGTTAGTCAGCTGTTCCATCACTGAGATACAACGCCTGACATCCACAATTTAAGCAGAAGAGGTTTAATTGGCTCATTGTTTTGGAAACTCAATCCTTGACCACTTGGCTTTACGGCAGAAATGTCATGGAAAAACATCATCAGGAACAATTATGATTAGTTTGTGTTGACTGGGAACCAAGCAGGGGAACAGTGTCAGACAGGAGCAGGTGAGGGACCATATATCACACCCAAGACCGTGCCTCCTCAAGCCACCTAGACATACCCAGGAGTGTGCTCTATCCAGCTGGTCGCTATTTCTTAACCTGATTATGTTGACATTCAAGATTAAGAGTGGCAGTATTAGAAAATACTAAAACAATATTAACATGCTTGGTTTAACAACATAGAAAAAAATTACACACTAGATCTATTTAGGATTTATTCCAGATGGACAAATATGATTAAACATTCAATAATCAGTATAAAACTCAACCATTAAAAAAACCTAATTAAAAATAAACCTGAACAGACCTATCACCAAAGATATGCAGATGGAAAGTAGGCATATGAAAAGAGATTTAACATCAATAGTAATTAGTAAATAGCAAATTAAAAATTCAGTAAGACTATACACCTATTAAGAAGACCTAAATCTAAACTCTAAAAACAGCAACTACTGATGAAGATGTGCAGGAGTGGGGATTCTCATTGTTGGTGGAAATCCAAAGCAGTGCTGTCACTTTGGGAGACAGTGTCATACTTTCTTACAGAATTAGATATTTCATATTATATAATACAATGATGCTCCTTGTTACTTATAGAAATGGGTTGAAAATTTATGTCCACATGGATACTTCAAACAATTATGTCTAAGTATCTACTCACTCATACAGAAGCGCCTCAGCTCATGAATTCTTTTGTTTGGGAACAACTTGATTCTCAAAGAAAAGTGTTTGACAAAATTTGGTTTTTATTGACAAATTCTACATCAGGTAACAAATATGACTGTGGCTATCTTTCCCACACAAACCCAAATGTGGCCATCTTTTCAGAATTGTGGAGAAAATTAAGTTCATGAACTGTATTTACAGCACCTTTTTCATCATTATCAAACAACTGAAAGCAACCAAGGCATCCTTTATTGTGTTACAGGCACACTGCAGAATATTATTGAGCAATTGCTAATGTCTGAGTGTCTGCATCTGCCCTAAACTCATACATCAAAGCATTAACTCCAAAGATGATAGTACTAAATGGTGGGGCACTTGGGAACAATTTGACTATGAAGTCAGAGCTCTAATGGATGGAATAAATCCCTTTATAAAAAACAGAACTCCTTGTTTCTTCTATAATATGAGGGCACATCTAAAAATCGTTGACTATAAATGATATTAGTTACCTTTCCTGTTGCTGGGACCAAATACCTGACATACACAATTTACAGGAGGAAATGATTTATTTGGATCATGGCTTCAGAGGGTGCAGTTCGGGTTGACTGGCTATGGGATAGGAACATTGTGCCAGAAAGGTGTGGCAGAGCAAAATCGCTCAATTCCTGATGGATGGAAAGCAGAACAAAGAAGAGTGTTAGAAGAAGGGAAAAGGGACCAGATATGGTACCCATGGTCACACTTCTGTGACCTACCTCACATGTGTGCTTCACTGATTCTGTAGATGGCTCACAAGGCAAACAAGCTGACAATTAAGTTTAACTGTGGTCATGTGGTTCAAGAAACAGCCTTCACTAAACACTGAAACTGCCAGTGTCTTGACTTTGGATGTCCTAGAACTAAACAATAAATTTCTGTGGTTTATAAACCCCATATCTACGGTATTTTGTGATAGCAGGCAAAGCAGACTTAAATCCCTTCAAAAAGAAATGGGTCTCAAAACCCACCAAAACATGGATAAACCTTAAATATGTATCGCTAAGTGAAAAGAACCAGGTTAAAAATCCAAACACACTATGATTGTGTTTCTCTGCTATTCTGAGTAAGGCAAAGCGATGAGATGAAAAAAATAAATGTTACTGGAAAGGATAGGGGTGGTAAATAGGCAAGACACAAGGGATTTTTGAGGGTCAGTGAGTCTGCTTTGTATGATATTGCAATGGTGGAATGCATGACACTAGGGCATAAGTCAAAGACGATAAAAATTTCAATCATAATATACCTGTATTAATGAGTTCACTCTGTGAACAAATATCAGTGAAAAACAACTTAGAGAAGGAAGAGTTTATTTTGGCTCATGGCTTCAGAGACTTCATTCTGTGGTCAGCTGGCTTCAAGGCAGAAACATTGGCAGCAGGACATGGTAGAAGTTCAAGATGTCCCAGAATAGCCCCAGAAATGTTATCCCCTGTACAGTCACAGTCCCCTGGGATCCACTTCCTCTTAGGCTTTGCCCATCAATCTTGTGACGAGGGTATTGCCCTCACAATCCAGTCCCTCCCTGGGTGTCTTTTAATGTAGTCATGGTGATGCTCAAGATTGATCATTACTATATCAATGTGATAAAATCACTTAAGAATTTGGGAGTTCTTAGGATGGAATGCAACTTGCAACAACACAATCTAACTATGTTTGAAATGTCTAAAATGACCTTACTGAAGAAGGAATAGAAAAGTTTATGATACCAGTAATCATAAAAATGAATGGGGTCTATAAGACAAAATATAAAATAAACCTCATGCAAGTATTCTATTTAGTAAATAACCATCATAGCATTAGTTAGAATTCTGACACCATTAATCTTGTATGCTGGAATTGTACAAATAAATGAGTTGGTGGCAGATGTAGGAGGCCAGGTTTTTCACATTTGATTACAGACAAACTAGGAAAGCACGTTAGAATGATCTATGTGGTTAAAGATTAGAGTCACATCTTAGGAATTCGTATTGAGTTTATTTAGATAGGGAGTGTTACATATGGAAATCTTTATAAATACATATTGCAGATATTTCTTTATTTCATCAGCCAAGAGGCCTAGAAGCATTCAGATTTCTTTTTCTGATAACATTGTCCAATGACAAAAGTCAAGAATCTATGGAAAAATGGCTTATTCTAGAAATGGAGCTGGAAATATACAGTATGAGGTTTGAGTGCTTAATATTGCCAAATGATAAGTATTAAATAGAAACAGGAGAAAGAAAGGAAGGAAAGAAGGCAAGCAGGCAGGCAGGCAGGCAGGAAGGGAAAATGGAAGGAAGGAGAAATGAAAAGAAGAAAAGAAAAAAAAAGTGAGCAAATAATAATGGGCGATAGCAAAAGATCACTACTGAGAAAGCTTTCAGCCAAATTCAGAACAATTTAGGCAACCAAATCAATAGTTGTATTGCATTATGTAGCAAAGCAAAAGTATAAATTTCTATGAGCCCATGCTGAAATTAATGGCTGAATAATTAAATAAATGGAAAGAATTCTTATACATTTCCCATGCAAAAAAATTCTAAATTCAAGAAGGTGGAACATAATCCTTTGAGGTGTGGGTTTTACACGTGACTTATTTTCAAAGAAAGTGGTATAGAAAAGAGAAAGTACTTTTACTGTGGAGAAACTTAAATGGCCAAGCTTAAGCCTGCAGTCCTAACATGCTGGTGGTATGTACCCTTAATACAACCTGAAGATGAAGGAAAATTGTACTTTACCCTGGAGGTATTTCATGAAAATGAGCAATCTCAGTTGAACCATTTGAAACACATTATGTAAATTCAAATTTTGAGAGACAGTCTACATAATCCATGACCTAAACACTTTATAACGGTCCACGTCTGAGAAAAAAAGAGCCTACGGTGCCCTGGCTATTCAGGACAATGTGATATACTGGTTGGAATCCTTGACTGGCAAATAAGTAAAATCTAATGAAATCTGAAAAATCATGGACTCCCATTAAAATAATCACCCATGATGGTTCATTAACTGTAACAAGTGCATTGTACTCATGTACGATATTAATACAAGTGGAACTGGATGTGAAGCATATGGAATATCTTTGTACTAACCATGGTATTTTGGTAAACATGAAATTCTTATGAAATAAAAATTTATTTTTAAAAGGAAAAGCTAAAAAAGTAGAAAAGCAAGGTTGTTTAAAGCGTTGAAGAGAATTTCTGGCAGGTACATTCTCAGTAACACATACGGCTAGTACATTTTCTAGCATTTGGTAGTCAAAACACCTACTTGTCGGAAAGATGGACGAGGTGTACAGAAAAGAGAGAAAATGTTTTAACAACTTGGTTTTCCTAATCCCATTCTTCTGATCCAGCTTCTGGCTCAGCAGCATAAATGAGTAACAGATGTGAGACTTGGATGTCGTCCAGTTTTACGGAGCATGTGGTTTTCCACACATTTCAGGAAGCAGTTACTTCAGTCTGCAAACAGAGCCTCCAAGAGCTAACCCCAAGCGAGGAGACATTTTCAGTACTTTTCAAAAGGGGGCACTGTAGACAAAGGAAATCAGCTCAGGGTCCACACCAAAGCGGGAAATTTCCCTCCTTTGTGGAGCTGAGAGAAAACACAGAAGGGGCCTTCATTTTTCTCTAATGGATTGGTAGTGTGAGTCGTATTTTGAACCTCACAGGTCTCTGTCAATTAGTTTATTAAAGCAGTCAGAGCTATAGATAAGGTTTTTGAGTGGAAAAAATTCTTTTGCAAAATAAAAAAAATAGTATTCAAGAAACACTTACTTTTTTTTTTTTTCTTAAAGATGTTATAATGCATCTCTGGTCAACCTTCCAGTCGCATAGTGATAGCATTTTACACTGGTTTGGCCCCATCGTTGCCTGCCATTCTTTAAGAAGGAGATTAAAGAAGTGTACTTTTACAGCAATAAAGGTCACTTTGCAGTGGGGCAATTCATTGCTTGCCTCTTTTTTCTCAACCAAATATCTTTCTAGAAGCAAGAACATAAGGGTTGGAGAAGTTGTGTGGACCCAGTAGTCTAAGAAAAATCACATTCTGCTAGTTGTTGGAGATGGTCATGTACGTACAACTGAGTAGTTCTATTCAAACAGTTTCTGAGAGCACATTGCTTCCTAAGATTCACATGTGGAGTTCTTTGTTCTGTCTTAATAAAAAAAATACACAGCTATGAAATGGGAGCAGTTTGTGAGACCCAAAAATTACTACAATATTTTCTCTACCATAAAGATGTCTTAATTAAATTGTGAAATTAACTGAAGTATTTTTCTTATCATCATTGGAGTCATCTCCAAAAGAATTTTGAATTTCACCATTAGAATTAATACAATCTTGTTGTCTCTGGAGAGTATAACTCTGGCAAAATGGCAATTTTCAACAAGAGTACTAGATTTTATTAAGCATTCTCCGTGTGACTGGCACTTGATGCTCTTTCACTTAATTCTCACAAAAGCTTTATGGAACTGTCTTAGTTACAATTTATAAATGAAGACACTGAAGTCAAGAGTGATTAGCACATTTTCAAGATTACTCAGCTATGAGGATACAGTTCCATATTGAACTTGGGTCCAAAGCCAGGAATAAATTGTAAATATCTATATAATATTCATATGAATATAAGATATACATATATATATATATACACACACATACACACATACACTCTCTTGGTGAATCTATCATAATTAAGAATATTGCAAGTAACAAATGAACTAAATGCACCTAACCTACTGAACGCCGTAGTTTACTGCAGTACACTGCAGAACACCTGTTCTTGTTTACCCTGTGATCATGCGGCTGACTGGGAACCGCTCTTTGCTCTTGTCACCAGCAAGAGAATGTCACACTGCATCCCTGCCTGTCTTTAGCCCAGGAAAAATTAAATTCAAAATTGAAGCTTGATTTCCATTGAGTATGTATTGCTTTCATACCACATAAAGCAAAAAACAAACAAAAAAAAATCAGAAGTTGAACTACTATCACTGGGAGACTGTCTGCGCGCACACCTAATTTAAGAGGCAAGTTTCAATTTCAAACTTAGTTCACGTGAGAAGTGCTTCCTATCAGCCTTGACTGAGTGGAATAAAAGCAGAATTTCTGAAGCTCTGGGTGCAAAGCAACCTGATTGGCATATAATTTGAAAAATAAAATATTACCTTGCAGCACTATCAGTGCTATGTATACTATGCGCATTATTTCTAACATTCAAAACTGAAAAGTTTTACATTACTATTAACTTTTTATTACCTGCTTGGCATTAAAAACTATTTTCACTGATGATGTTGTCGATGCTCAACTAACAGAGAGCATTGTGTTCAAACTGATGGGCAGTTCAACATTTTAGGACATACAGTTCACAAAGTTTCTATCGTAATTTAGAGATGCTCTTTTTAGAGAAGAAAATGTGAACATAAACACGTACCGTTTTCTCTTTTGCATGGGAGCTCGTCTTGTCCAAATTGGGGAACTAGATTGGATATCCAGAGATCCAGACAGTAGATACTTAATGACTTATATTTGCGATGTCTGTTGTATCCATATGTATTGCTTTGTCCAAATCTTTTGCAAAGATGTAGCATATATATATATATATATATATATATATTAGATGATTGATCTGTAATATATATATTAGATGATTGATCATCAAGAATAAGTTGCAAAACTTCTCTCATAGAAGCCCTATGTGATTTCTCTTGCTTCTCACTTCTTCCATCTTGCATGCAAGTACGTACAAAATGATCCACATTTTTGAAGGAAATCTTCCAACCTGAAGATTTGTTTTGAGGTATAACACTGAAAACATCTCATTTTGAAAGAATGAATGAGAGAAGATCCTGTAGATGTAACTTGTGCTGAGACTGCAGAAATGGATGACATGTGGTCTTCCATTCTTGACTTTTGTGTTTTTGTGATATGACACATTTAAGCATATTTTAAAGTTGTGAGTCTCAATTCATTTCTGCATTTTAGAAATCCTTTCTACAGTATTTCTACTGTTACTGTTTGCAATCAAATACAATAGTTAGCTGTTCATTGCTGACTTATTATAGACTACAGAGCATAAGGGAAAAGGGACAGTTCTATGCTGCTTCTGTCACCCATCAGCAGGGGAACCCAGCTGGTCATCTGACTTACCTGAGTCTCAGTTAAGCATCTCACTTGAGTCTCTCATGCTAATTGGAAGTTTGTTCTTAGTGACATGTGAGATTGCTCCTGTGTATAAACCAGAAGATTTGCATTAAGCCCTGTACC
>RJWM01025588.1:0-29153 GCA_004363535.1 Dasyprocta punctata | reverse complement strand
TTTTTTTTTTTTTTTTTTTTTTTGCGGCACCATGGGTTGAACTCACAACCTCGCGCCTACCAGACAGGTGCTTAAATCACTGAGCCAAACTCCTGGCCCTGGTTTTTTGAGGCAGGGTCGCACTGTGTAGCTCAGGCCAGCCTTGCACTCACGATGTAGCCCAAGCCGGCCTCGAACTCACAAAGCTCTTCCTATCTCAACCTCCCGAGTGCTGGGATTAAAGGCGTGCACCACTAGGCCCGGCACAAATTATATTAATTTAGGAGAAGTATCTTAGAAGATCTCCACGTTGCACTTCACTGCAGGAGTGAAATGCCCGCAGCTACAGTCTTTATTTAGTTAACTGGAGTTGGAGCCAGGTGTCCTGAGCTGTGATCTTATCTCGCACTGGCCATGCAACTGCCCTGCACGTGTTCAGTTTCCAGTTTCAATGGCTCCCAACAATCAGATATTCCCCAAATGCTAACAACATCAGATAATCACTCTGCCTTGCTCTTTGAGATTTCATTCTTCTTTCTGCTCCCATACTAGTTTCTCCCTGCCTTAGATAAAACAGCTCTGCTTATTCCCTTCAGCATTTTCTTCCTCAAAACTACTTCTTGCTTGGATTCTTTTCTCTTAATTTTCCATACAACACCTCCCACTGGTTTCATAAGAAATTTAAAAAAATGTGTTTGGGAGACAAAATATTGACCTTCTGTATTCTTCAAAATGTGTGGCTTCCTCCTTTGTCTACTTAATAAATACATTTCTCTGGAAATTCCAAGTGCTTCATTCTATCTTCAAGTGTCACTATTGAAAGATACTGTGCTGTTTTTAATTTCAGTTCTGTGTGGGTGCTTTATTGTGGTTCTCTGCTTGCGTTTGTTTTTCCTTTTCTTGATGGAAGATTTAGGATACCCTTTTTATTCAGAATTCTAAACTTCCGCAATGGTTTGCCTTGTTTTGAAACTGTCTTATGTTATTGTAATTGGGACCCAGGCTGTCCTTTTGCTGAGAAAAATTCATGCATTTACATGAAAGCAATTTTTGATTGTTCAATTATTTTAATTCCCACTTTCTCATTAGATATGAGCAAAGATTTGATGATCCACATCTAGGCATTAACAATTCATAACTAGATTTTAAAATAGCTGATATGATGCCCTTCATGCATGTGGTCTAGCAAGTCAGTAGATACGGACAGATGATCTGACGATGGTCTGACCTACTACATATGGTGGATGCTGAACTGAAAGGGTCTGGAGCACTTTCTCTTCCAGGCCTTGTCAGTTTTTCCACTGCAAATATTGGACTCTTCTAGGGAGCAGAGTCGGTTTGGGGAAGTGAGTATATTAGACATCTGTGATAACTACTGTTCCTGGATATTCTTTTCTATAGTGACGTAAGTTATAAATCTCTTTTTTGCTGTTAGTACTAATGTTTCATTTATTGCCTTCTGAAATAAAGGAAACTTTCTTATCCATTATCATCACCTATTCTGTTCCCTTTGCCCTTTTGAGTTGAAAATGTGCCCTGTGTCTTTTCTGTGAGGACAAATGGCCCCATTTGAATGAGCATTGCCCAAGCGGTCAGCCCAGGAAACTTCACCATCGGTTGGAACAAATTGCAGCTAGGTCCTCATTTTTTTTTTCCTAATAGCTACAGCAGGTTTCTAAATTTAGACAACTGACATCTAAAATGTCTCATGAATTCTATATTATTTGAGCTACCATGAAACATTCCTCCTTTAATAAATAGATGTATACATATTAGATGGGTCTTAGTAAATCATTTGCTTTACATTGAAAAAATGAGGAAAGACAGATCACTTTAAATGGGGGGTTGCTTTTATGTAAATGTTTACATCTCTTTTGTTTTTAGCTATATCCTTTCTACATCTTATCAATAGTTATGATGAAACAGTACAGTAATAAAATTTTAGTATGACCTGAAACTTGTATTGAAAATTCGCATATCAATTCAATACATCAGATTTTAAAAAGATATGTCGTAAAGTAGAATGACTTTTACTAACCACATAGATGAACTTAAATTGATTAGAACTATTTCTTAACTTGAATTAAAGAATTGAAGAAGCAAAATGCTAAATGTTGATAGATCAATAGCATATTGTATAAAATGATATGAGAATTTTTAATTAGCCTCCCTAAATAAAAAGAATATTTCTATTTTACAATAATGGTAGAGGGTAATTTTTATTTCCCACCCAGGATGTTACTTGTTCCAGATGTGGCATTTCACACACAAAAAGTTTAAGGAACACTTTTACATTGTTTGCAGAACTGTCAGTTTATACAACGACTATGATAATCAATATGGAGACTCCTCAAAAATTTAAAAATAAAAATCCCATTAGGCCCAGCTTTGCCTCTTTTTGACATCTCCATGAAAGAGTTGAAGACATCATATTACAAGGATCCGTATACTCCGTGTTTATAGCAGCACACTTTGTTACAGCTAAATTATTGAAGTGGATGTGCCCATAAACAAATAAATGGCTAAAGCAAGTGAGATTTACTTATGCACAGTGATGTACTACACAGCCAAGAAAAGGATAAATTTGCGTCATTTGTAGCAAAGTGGATGTACCTGAAATCCTTATTTGCTAAGTGAAATAAATTGGACACAGAAACTTAAATATTGCATGTCTTATATCCAAAGTATAAATAATTCAAAATAAAAATAAAGATGACAGGAAACAGAGAGCTAGCTAGTCTTTGTGGTGATGGGAACAGGATCTAAGTATGGGAAGAGACATAGGGAGGAGAGGGGAAAAGGAAGTAGAAAAGATTAAGATGCAGTGTGTATATACACCAACACTCCTGAAAGAACATACTTATTTGCATCACAAACACATACTAATAAAATTGACTTTTATATGAAAGAAAATGAGACAGGGGAAAATATATCAGGCATCAGTTCTCACGCACCTGACAATAGAAAACATAAGACTATTTTCTGAAAGGAGAGAAACATATGGTACAAGATATTTTCATGCTCAAGCTGTACTTCTACCTGGGAGGTATTTTGGAGCATGGTAGAGGAAGATGAAGGTGAGACAAAGTACAGCAGATTTTTTCAAATTTGTATGGGTTAGTTATATTTTTATTGACATGAAACTCATGCATACTTATAAAGTATAATGTCATAGATTTTGATTTATATATATACTGAATAATAAATACCTCAGGTTAATTAAGCTTTTGTAGTTGAACAGTGAAAGATCAGAATTTATGGCATTTAAAACATCTGTTAGACATTGTGTAAAAATAAAATGTGTATGGTGATTTGGCTGTAGATCCTTGTCTAAGACCTTAAACATGGCTTTCTGAGAATATCTCAGACTAGGGTGAGATTTTACAGCAAACAAAAAGTTCCATGAGCATTAGAACTGATCAGAAATAGATGACTAAAATCAAAATCAAGACAGATGACTCCTAACACATAATAAAATCATTATGATTTGATCAAGTGAATGTGCAAATAACTAACTGCTGGAACAAAAATTCCATACCTTTAAATAAAAGAAACATAATCCAGACATTTAATAGTTTTTTAAAAACAATGTCTAGCATATAACAAAACATAAGTAGACATGTAAAGAAGCAAAACAGTGCTACTGATAATCAAATAAAAGAGATCTAACTAATGATCAAGATGACATAGAAGTTGTAGCAGGCAAGAGTATAATACAAACATTGTACATACACAGATTTACTGCATAATATTGGAAAAGCAATTTATAAAATGGAAAAATTCAGTATCACCAGAGAAAATGGAATTTTAAAAAAGCAGAAAAAGAAAGACCTGCATCAGAAAATCGCAATATCAGAGATGGGTATTATATTAAAATGGACGTAATTACAGTATGAAGATGACAGAAAAATATCAATATACTTGAAGACAGAATGAAAACAATGTCTAAATTTAAAGACACAAGCATAGGATTTGAATTTAAAAAATATGAAGAGAACCTCAATGTTAGTTTGAAAAGAAGGAAAGAAAACTATTACGTATAATATCTTTGAAAAAATAAATGAAAAAATCTCCCAAATATTATAGAACTTGAATTTAAATGGCTTAGAATCATTGAAATCTAAGGATAAATTTTAAAAAAACAAGCAAGCGCATGCCACATAAAATTGCAATGAAACCTAAATATAGTATCATTAAAAATTAAACACCAAAAATGAAATAAACATACTACATGTAGGCAGATAATAAACATGTGTTTAGCGTTTGCCAGTCATACAAATACATCACTCAGCTCTCACTTAAAGAGAATCTACTGCTATGAGCCTTAGACTGACATGTTTCTGATTCTGTGTTTTCAGCCCCATTATGTCATCCCCAGCAAGGCTACACATCCAGAAGGGATAAAAGAGTTGGGCCACATCAGCTGAGTTTTTGAAGGTTAAAATAAAATAAAAGGTATAAGCAAATATGGCATTATATTAGGATAGAAAACTTATAAAAGAAAATTTGACCTGTGATATGAAAGCATCTCATCATTAAAAAATAATATTCATGTGTAAGCTGAAACAATGGAATAGATATGTGGAAAAATCAGTATTAAAGTCCTGCCTTCCTGGAATGCTCAGTTAGAATGAGTCTGGTCATCAACATAAACATAAAGACTAGAGCTGTGAAGGTTCTGCAGAAAATGAAGGAGGAAATGTTACACAACATATTTTCTTAGTGGAGGATCCAACCCAAACAATACTGTCATAATACGAAAACATAAAAAAATTTTTCTCCATCAAAATTAAAATAGCTTAGAGTTAAAAGATACTGTTATATAATTAAAAATAGATCAAATGACTTTATAAATCATATACTTTATTTGCCAAATTTATTATAAATGGCATAGTAACTAGGTACAGTAAGTTAAGTGTAGGCAGATTAACATGTTTTCCATATCTGCTTGTAAGAAGATTTATGAAAATTGATGATAGAATGTGACTTCAGGCTTTAGAAGGAAAAAAATTTATATCAAAACACATAGCATTTGAAGACCCTCCCAATTTTAAGAATTCCATGTTAGTCCGATCCTTGTAGGGAAAAGTGTTATTCTTTAGAATGAAGTTGAGGGACCGTAACTTTCTCCTTGTTACGGTCCCCCAGTGGTAATAACAATTTATCTACATTTGGCCAATTGCACTCTCGCCCTAAGGATTCTGTTTCCAGAAGATGACTCATGGGAAGGGAGAAGGGAATTAGAATCTCCTGGTGACCTTGGTCTGAGATGAATGCTGGACATCAACAATGTCCAGACGAAGACAGATATATTTATTAGACACAGAACCTTCTGTTTTCATTCCAACTATTCTGAAAATTTCTAATTTGATTTTATTTTTCTACTATGGTTCAGGCAGTCTTAGGCTACATCCAAAATCATGCCTGAGTAACCCAGAACACCTATTTTCAACTGCTTTTGGTACAGCCTTGAGTTACTGAAGCCATCATGTTAAACCACTGAATGCTAATGTTCATGCTCTTGAAGTGAGAAGAAAAGAGGACAACAGTCCTCTTGACAAAACAAATGCAGCAGGTAATGGATTGAAAGAACACGAAGAGAAGCCAGAGTGCCAACTAGAGATAAAAAAGGAATTAGAAAATGAACTTGAATCAGACACTGAGTACATTTCCGCTAGTAAATGCATTGACTAATGATGCGTTACATCTGCCTAATGTGGAAGAAAAAATATGTAAGCCAATTCCTGGAAAAAACTGACAAGTCTAGATTATGGTGGTGTTTAGCATGATAAAATCTCAGGAAATACTGGAATGTTGAAATATTTCAAACTATAAGTCCATTGTGGAAGCTTTGAGTAAGAGCAACTGTCTGAATATTTCTGAGTAGTAAAAATATCTCATTTAAATGGATTAAAATTTTATGCAATAATTGTCTATATCCTCAACTGACTTTAGGTTTTATGAATGCATGGCTACATGTCAGGGTGGAGGAAGACAGATTGACGCATATACCCTTCATTTTTCTACTTGACAGGCCAATGCATGATTAACTCGAATTGAAAATATGCTCTCTTCATTTCAAGCTATCTTTGCCTACAAAGCCAATTACTCTGTATGAAAATAATATCAGAAAATAATAATGCACTGGCATAAATGTTGACATTGTGAAAGAAATAAATAATGATAATATTTTGAAGAAAACTGGGATGAAGCTTGTAATTTAAAGAAAATTTAATTAAAGATTAAAGTATTTGTAGAAAACATATGAGCCGATTCAGTTAAGTACACAGAAGGAAGAGAGAAAAGTCACATTAAATTTATATTTGTTGGAGTTAAAAATCTTATAGTATGTACATCTTTGAGTAATTTCCAAGATCCTTAAGGAATTTTGACAACATGCCTCTACAAAATCAATCATTTAAACACTGAATTAAGATGTGGTTTATCAATTATGATAAAATGCAGTTGAGTTTACCAAATAATATTGTATCGGAAGGGACACAGCAAATCTCAAAAACAATGTTAAAACACATCAATACGTTTCAGAGGTAAGGGAAACTCCAGTGACTGTCAAATGTCTCATTTCAACTTATAAGCTTTTGTATATGAAGACACTGCCTGTTTGTGCAATATCTGCGTGTTAATAGTCCAGAACAAATAAAGAAAGCAGCTAATCCTTCACTAGTGCAAGTTAACAGTTATGTTCCTTGCCTTTTTCCTGAAGTCTATAAAATCTGTAAAAGAAATTTATGATAAGATATTTTAATGACAGCTACAATACTAAATTATTGACTGTCTCCTAGGAGATTCGGCATGGGTATTATAGTATCATAACTGAACACAGCTACAGGTATAAAAGGGCACAGTGATTTTAATCACAATTTGAAAAAGAAGCAATTTAACACTTTTCCTAGATTTTGAAATTTATAATGAGTAAATATCAATAAATACCATTTATGTAACTTTATTTTAATCTATAAAAGTTAATTATGTATATGTTGGGCTATGAAATAGTCACTATTGATAATTTTATTTTTATTCGGTAGAACATGATTGTAGTTGCTTGTGAACTTGGATCAATTTATATTTCTTTAAGAAAATTTAGGTCTATACATATTTTCAATTAACATGGTTTTTCTGAAATTAAGTTAAGAGTGTTTTATGAAATTTAAAATTGAAGATCTATAAAAATATTTTATATCATTTAAAGAATTGTTTGCTAGGTAATTTTTAAAAATTTTGTATTTTACTGACCTTGATATATTCCAAGTAGGATTATTAATAAAATATTCATCTTTTTGCTCAGTTTTTAACAATTCTGATTTATAAACTCTTTTCAAAGGTCATCTATTAGGTTCATTTATGTACCTTGATCAACACTGGTGAATGGCCCATTCAAAAAATTCATTCTTTAGTTTTATCGAGCTAACTTAGGCAAAAGCAAAGAGAAAAACAGGAAACAAATAATTCCAAAAGAATAATCTCATCCTTTCCTTTCCTAATGAGGTAGCCCAAGCAGGTGGCAGTCTGCAACCATGTTTTCTAAAAGAAGTCACAATAAGATTCTTCCATAAAGCATCTCTTCTGCTTCTTTAACCTCAGTGTATTAATCACTGGGTATAAAGGTGAACAGGAATATTTATGCCCTACATCAGTTTATTAGCCAGTCGGGGAAAGAGATCCGTAACACAAGGAAAAGTGGGATAAATGCAAATAGAGCTCTATGTTGAATACGCTGGACTACAAAAGAAAGAGATTATAAATGTGCTCTGGGATTTAGATGAAGAGACACAGGAGGGGCTGTTTTTTTTGCATGGCCTTGAAGGGAGAGTTGATCAGAACCAAAGGGAAGGGTGGTCTTGAGGGAAGGAACTACACAGGGAATCTACACAGGTGAAATGGCAGGGATCACTGAATGCTTGATCGTGGGTCCAAGGGATTTATGCCCTCAGATCTTGTTTTCTTAATGACTTCGGGGCATTTGTAAAAAGCTCTAGGAGTGAGTAACCTTCTCTAAAAGACTGACATTTTCCCAATACATGACTGAAAGATTTTATTCATAAAAGTTTATAGTAACACTAGAGGGAATTTGTAGTAATGTGAAATTCAGAAAAATAGCCATCAGAGATCAAAGTCCTTCATTGAAATATATTTGAAAAATACTATGTTTGGTATGGATGATACACATACTCCTTGAACAGATTATAACCATAAACTGGGAGGAATAAGGGAAAGACAACTATCTAGGGTTTTCTAAATTTCTCTAGGTGGTGCTCTACCAACATTCCTCCTTTGGAAACCAGCATTCACAATGTGGGACTGAGTGGTGAGAAGGGGTATTTCACCGTAACTTAGAAATATTGGGATGGAATTTGACAGCCTCTTATTAGCAATTTCTAAGATCGTTTCCCCCCACAGCGAAATTGGAAAGGGGAAAGAGGAGGAAAGGGAGAGGAAAATAAATAGAACTGAAAAATTTAAAATAATAAAATAAAATAAAATTTGCAACTAATCTGAAACTGTTGAATCAGAAACTTTTTTTTTTTTTTTTGGTGGGGATAAGGCAGGAAGAATGACCTTGTACATTTAATTTTTTTCTAACTTATGATTTTTCAAAAAACCCAGTTTTTAAACTGTAAAGCATGTAATACACATGAAGGACATACCATTATTGATTATGATCCTGAATGTTATGGGTCTTTCAAAGACAATGTCTCTCTAGGAGAAAATAAAGAGGGAAAATTAATTGGCATTTGTTTTCACTTTTTTGCTCCTTAGGAATCTTATTTCTCTGTCATTTACGTCTGCTTGTGATTCAAGACTTGAAGACCAATTGAACTCAGAGCCCGGCTCCGCTCACATCCTTCCCTGCTTATAGCATTTGAAGGCAAAATTGCACCGTGTATTGAATGATCTGTTTTGTCAATGTTAGCACTTGCACAAATTTCTTCTCTCAAAAATAGAATGTCACCCAAATTAAAAGACCTGATCAAAATTGGGCAGGTGAAATGACCAGACATTTCTCAGAAGAGGTACAAATGGCCCACAAACACATGATGCAAAGTTCAACATTTTTGACCATCAGAGAAGTGCAAATTAAAACAAAACTGAGATGTCATCTTACACCAGAAAGAATGGCTTTCATCAAGAAATCCGATAATAACAAATGCTGGCATGGTTGCAGGGGAAAAGGAAGCCTTTTGGTGCAAAAGTAAACTTGTAAAACCATTCAGTGTGGAGATCTCCCAAAAAAATTAAAATTAGAAATTCCATCAAACCCAGATATTTCCCTTCTAGGTATGTTTCCAAAGGAGTTAAAGACATCGTGTTACAGTGACACATGTATACCCACGTTCATAGCAGCAAAACTCGTAACAGCAAAATTTTGGAAGAAGCCTATTTATTTAGCAGCAGATGAATGAGCAAAGAAAAAGTGGTATTTACAAACAATGGCATGCACTAATTCTCTGTCACAAAGAAGGATAAATGTGAGTCATATGGGTGCACTTTGAGACCCAGATTTGAATCATTTGTAGTAAATTAATACAGTTTGAGATTATAATGTTAAGTGACATGATTGAGAAACACAGGCTTAAATATCACATGGTTTCTTTTATGTGAGAAACCAAAAAGGTAAATGAAGAATAAAATAAAAGACAAATATAAGGAAGTAGGGATATAGATCTTTTTGTTTAAATGTGAAGGAATACAAGAGATGGTGGGAAGAGAGGAAAGGGGCGGGGAATGGAGATAAAAAATGAATTAAACTGCTACGTGTGTGTTGCAACTCTTCACAAGAAATGTAATCATTATGTACTGCCAATTTGTGTGGATAAAGGAAATATAATGTGAATAGCTTTTGTTTTATGGGATTGACTTTGTAAAGAGCGATTAAAATGTATGATGAATGTTTGCAAAAATTATTATAGTAAAAGATCCATTGCCATTACTCCTCCTCAAAATACTCAGTTTGCTTTGAACAAATATATCCCATCATTCTTTCCACTTTTTAACATTATATATTTATTAGTATATATTTGTCATACATGTTGATCACATTCATCATAGGGAATTTTTACCTGTACATATGTATCTTGATTCTTTCTTCCCTTTCCCCTCTCATCCATTCAACCCTTCTTCCCCTCCTCATTTACAAAAGCTTCATTTCCATTTTTTCCTTCTGTTCTCTTTTGTTTCTTTTTTCATCCTTCCCTTCCCCTCTCCTCTGTCTTGTTTCCCTTCCCATTTGAACTCTATGAAGTTGTTCTGTAAGTCCTCTTTCATGAGTATTTGTATGAGGTGTTATCAAAATTACAATGAATAGTGTTGTCTAATGTCATCCAATGGAAATGCAAGCTTGTAAAAATATTATGGTATTTCCACTTCTGCCTTATTCCTTGGATCTTCCAACTTGTGCTTCCCCAAAGTCAAAAATGACCAGGAAATGTAGAAGTTCTGTATTGCTTAAGAATATCAAGACAGACACAACAGCGTAGATGCTCATGAGAGAGGTTGTCCAGAACTGCTTCAGAGAGAAGCAAGGATAGTGAGAGAAATGTTTCTAAAGTGCCGCAGAATATTTTGAAGGTGATGAATTACAGTGTATTTTGTACTGTAGTAATATTTTGATATAAATATTCACTGTAGTTTTTGATCACACCGTGTAGAGATGGTAAGGCTGCACAAGTTAAAACTTGACTGTGTATTTTCTATTTAAGGTTAGTGTTGGCAGACATAGCCTTGATTACTGTATTATTGTAGCTGCTCAAGTTCCTTTAATGTGTTCAAGAGTACTCTGGAACTAGACCACACTGCCAGCAGCACTAAAGACTACTGTAGGAAGGTGAAAGGATTGGTGGCAGCAGACAGTGCACGGTACCTGACATCTATCTTCCTTTGTCAGATTACAGTGAGTACCAGACTTCAGAACATTGGAGTCTCAAACTTTCACAATATGAATGTTTGGTTTGTTTTTAATGGTTTACATTATATATTTGTCTCACAGATGTATAAGATTCACTTTGTAGGACTTATGAATGAATCCAACTTACAGATGTTCCCCTTGAAAGGAATTCATTCATAAGTCAGAGACTTACTGTACAAAAAAAAAAAAAAAAGAAAAAAGAAAAAAAAGAAAGTGATCTTAAAAAGTTGATCAAGTAGGGAAGGAAATGTTTATGATGCAATGGACTGCTGGACAGGAAATAATATCTCATTGAAACCCATATAATTATTTGTTATTTTGGTGTCATAATAGTGAATTTATCCATAATTACACTGACTCAAAATATTATTTATGAATTCTGATGCATGTCTAGCTAGCCTCAAACTTTTATTTTATTCTAATCATTTTACTCGTTCAACCCATAAAATACTTTCATTTTCTCCTTCATGACACTGCTTGTGAGAGCATCACCATCATTAGCATGGATTTCCCAAGCCTTTTTCAGAGGATCCTATCCCTAAGAGCGCTGTGAGAAAGCTGAGTAGAATCACATTGCTGGGAAATACGGTGAAAGACACTCAAACATTCCCTAACAATGAGGTTTACAGCTGTGACTTTTAGTAAACAGGGTAGATTCTGGATGACCAATTCAACACCCCACTTTGGATATCGCTATCTGGATAATTTTCTATGCACCACTGAATCTCCAGGGCCCCCTGGTCCTCTTGTGTCCCTTCCTTAACCGCTTGTGAAAGACTTGACAAACTGCACGGCTTGTAGATGCTGCTCAGCACGCACAGGGAAATACAATTAGCTCCTATTTTATTTGTCTACGTTAAAGCCAACACCTGCGCCTTGTTTAGAAAGTAACCTGCAGAGCTGGATGAATGAAAGTGATTAAAAAGATGCGTTAGCTTCGATTCACATTGCTTTCATTTTCGTCTTGCTAATAACTCAAATCAATCAATTTGCTAAGCACAATTGATATTTGAATGTCATGGAGAACAGAAACTTGTAGGTTTTAGTAGTTTCTGCTTCTCTTTAGTTTAAACCTATCTACTTAGTATCCACTATGTCAGATGTTTGCTATGTTTGCTTAGAAATGAAGCAGCTGGGTTCTATTTTACAGATGAATAAACTAAATTTGAGAGCTACAGAATATTTTGAGTCAATATATGCACAAAAGTGGCGATGTTCCATTCTGTTTGAACTCCAATTGAATACCCTTTCCATTAGAACTAAATTTGGTGAATGGGATAGCATACTGTGTTTCTTATTTGAAGTAGTGATTGAAGAGGACATTGGTTGCATATCCATTAACATTTCTATTGCCGAGAAACACTTTTATTTCCTGAAGAATAAAATTTGGAATACGACTAAAGACATTTGGGTGTGTGCCTCTTAACCATTAAGTGTCCTAAACAAGTCACTTTGAGTTAGTTATTTCAGTTATCTGTAAATGTAGAATCAATTATCGTTAGTCTAGGGAAATAATGTCTAGTTTTACACACACACACACACACACACACACGCATCTGTATGTAATGTATTTAACATTTTAGTACCTGTATAGTAGTACTGTATATATGGTATAGTATGTGTGGGATATTTACTTAACTATTGTTCTTCTAACAGCAGTTCATAACAGATTTTCAAAAACAGAGTCATTAGAAATAAATACACAAGTAAATAACAAGTAGATCACATTCTTGTTTACCAGCTAATTATTCTTCACTAGGGGTGTAATCTTTCTTGCTCTCACGCACATGAGACAGGACAGTTGTGAAAACTTGAATATTGTTAAGATTCCAACATACTTTGGTAACTTTAATTGCAATATTGCTTGTTTTTAATTAGTGCATGTTTGCAGCACATAACGATCACATTTGCCAAGGGGGATTTGCTTAAATGCATAATGCATTTTAACTGTTTTTTTCCTTCCCCTGCCCACCCTACAACCCTTTTCCCTCCCCATTTACAAAAGCTCTAACCCCATTTTTCCTTCAATTATTTTTTTCTGTAAATTGCTTTTCTCTTTCATCCTTACCCCTTCCCCATCTCTTTTCCCATCCCATTTGAATTCTTCCTGCTTCCTCATATCTCTCCTCAATTCCACTTCATAAACCTGTGTTCTACACTCTGTGTTTTGACTTTACGTACCAACACTTCTTTCCCAAATCATACCAATGTCACATCTGTCCTCATCCCATACCACTGAAATTCACACCTGTCAGTTTGCTGATTCTTTCTCTTTGCTTCTTTTCATTTTAGATTTACCATGGTTGCCACTTTCAGCCTTTGGAAACTATCTCCTTGTTGGTTTTCCCACTGTTCTTTCTTGATTCCCAGTGTATCTTTGGAGTCATTCTCTCTTCGTTTTTGTTTGTATATAGCCTCCTTGCCTCTAAGTATGTAGGGCCTCAGGTTTTCATTGTAAGTATTCTCCAGGGTATTTTTTACTCAGTATGCTCTTTCTTCAGTGATTGCATTTGTTGTCTTCGGTGTAGAACATCCATCTTACCTGATTCCTAGAGGTCATCTCAAGTGTGAGGCAGCTTCTCCCTCCCCTACTGCCATCAAAAAAAATATTTACATCACTTTTCCCACATATAATTCAAACAAAAGCATACACTCATCCAACATGGAACAATGTGATTCACTCCTCTCTCTCTCTGTCTTTCCTTCATCTTCTCCCTCATTCACCTCTCTCCTTTAAGAACTCAAACTAAGTGTGGAGAAGTAGCAGGATAAGTTTGCTTTTGGGCAGACCAGTACCAGGCAGATTTAGATAATTCTGATGGGAGGATAACAGGAAATAAAAAGGTGATGAGCAGGTACAGAACCAGTTTAATATATGCTAAGACAGAAATGAAAATGAGATAGAGAAGTAGATAATGTTTCTTAGGTTATCATATCTCTTCAAGTCTGGATTTCTTTCTTTCAGTTTTGTGATAAACTTTTTAATGACAATATGTTCACTATATTTTCTTAAACAGTAGTTTGCTTGTTTGTTGCAACTGAGCCAATCTTAAAGTGAACTTTCATTTTCCTTCAAATCATCTTTAATCTACAAGTACATGATCTAAAACTATGCTTGGTAAATTGGAAACCTGCATTTTCTGTTGTGATAGACTATGATCTTGATGTGGCTTTTCACTTTTCATGTTACTAAATGTATATTAAATAAGTAATTTCACAGGAGAAAACAATATAGGCAAGATACCTTACAGGGCAGCTGAGAATATTTTTAGGGTTTGATCTGCAGGATCAGACTTAAAACAGATTTTATGTGACATATATAAAACAAAGTTTGTGCAAAATTTGGGAGCACTTCAAATGCAGGTATTTACCTTATAAGGGAGCAAAAACCCCCTCTGATGAAGTCTCGCCTAAATATACCACATGCATTAGGTGACTGTGGTTCTGAGCTTCAAATACTGATGTGCCTGAACTCCCTCAGACATGGACAGCTCCAGTCAGCACAATGCAGAAAGAACAGTATTATATTTACTCACTTAATGACAGATAAATATATCATACACTCTACTCATTAGAAATGAGTGCCTTGACTTAGAACTGGTGTTCTATATCAAAACTGGAATATAGTGGTTATACAGAACTTAACCATTTAGTAATAGCTCTATAGCCACATGCCAAGTCTTTATTTATTTTATTAATATTTTTTCTCAAGGTATTTGAAGACATGTATGAGTAAACTAAAATAAAGACAAGGGTTTCACAAATTTATTGCAATAGCAAACCTATACAGAATCCACCAAAAAATATATACACATGTCAGCAAAAGAAAAAACGTATGATGTTTTTTCAACAGATGGCATTTCCTTTGTATAGGGGACCCTAGAGGATGTTGTACATAGCAGAAAACCCACTATAATGCTGGCCCTTATAGATGACATAGAAAATGCATTTGCAGCAGTCTCAATGACCAAAGTTAGCCAAGCAGAAGTTTGCCATTTTAATAAATGTTTGGAAGTGAACAACCACCACTTTGAGTACCTCTTGTAACTGCAGAGGCCAAAGGTAACTTGTATTAAACTCGTGATGTCTCAGTAAATTTAGTATTACATTATTATACAAGTCTTTCTTTTTCTGAAGCATATAGACATTTTTTGGCAGACTCTGTGTATTATTCAGTCTCAGTTATATATACTGTATGAATGTATTCACCTTTACTATTTGTACAATAGTCTGGTACATAAAACTCATTTCTCAATTCTTTTTATTATCTTGATGAGTATCCCTCTTATGGTAACACCCAAATAGTAATATAATTAAAAGTAACAGAGAAAAGTAAACTAGATAGAACATGCTGGAATGACTATCTAGTGTAAGAATATTTTGTTCTTATATATGGCTCAGGCTACACATTTCGAGATACGATGATTTGTTGATGGAATAAAAGTTCATTGAACTTTTATGAATTTTAGAATTTATAAACCAAATATTTAGAAGGCAGAGAAAAAAACCAGTTTAAAAATATTATTATTTTAGAAAGTGTACTGAAACATCTGAAGCATTTTCAGCTAGAATGCTTACAAAAGTCTATTTTCCGACTAATATGTATTAAACACCTAAATTACATTGACCTTTAAATGAATGTTTTTATTGACTGTTGCTCCTTAAAATCTTTCTGTTACGAAGGTGTTTAGCTCCTCAATGATCTAATGAGAAACATTAACTATCGAGAGTAGGTACAGAGATCTAACCTCTGTCACTTTTTCTATAGTTTTAAACTTTTATGAACTGCCTATCATTTCATTATCCACAGGATCAACTGCAAAGGGTGTTGAGATACGCACTATACTTAAACATATTCATAGGTAACTTTAACTACAGGAATGTGTCTTAAATTTTTGAAAGAATAATATTGACTGATACTGAGAGTAAGAAACTGTTTGCTTTCACAGATTTATGTGGATACTGTCAGTGCAAACACTGACATTTTCAAAGATGTGAAAGAGTCTTGTAGTTCTTAAAAGTTACCTTTCCTATCACCTTCACATTACAGGTGAGGTTTCAGCTCTGCGGTATCATATTAAGCACATTATGTGGTTTTCAGCAGCATAGACGAGCTCATTTTTTTAAATTTGTGAATGATAATGAGCAATAGAAAAATAAAGCTTGATCACAATATTAAGTGCCATTTACAATTCACAGTTTGGGCTGTGTATTGGTGGAGAATATGCTGATTCGTTTCTAGGTACAACAAGTAGAATCTTTCTCAAATGATGGAATTAACTGGGAGGTTTGGCCTATGTCACAGCCAGCCTTGCCTTCATTCTTGCTTTGCACATGATCATTTACATAGAAGTGAGGATTGCAGCCGGGTGTGGTGGCGCATGCCTTTAATCCCAGCACTCGGGAGACTGAGGTAGGCGGAGCGTTGTGGGTTCGAGGCCGGCTTGGGCTACAACGCGGCGCAAGGCTGACCTGAGCTACATAGTGCGACCCTGCCTCAAAAAACCAGGGCCGGGAGTTTGGCTCAGTGACTTAAGCGCCTGCCCTGGCAGGCACAAGGCTGCGAGTTCAATCCCCGGTGCCGCAAAAAAAAAAAAAAAAAAAAAAAAAAAGAAGTGAGGATTGCCTAATTATTGTGAGGACAAAGATGGTGAGGAAAAATTGCACAGGATTTACAACTTTAATAGTAGATATACAATTCAATTTTATAATTTTCTGCAAGAAATTATGTTGCCAAACCTGTTCTTTTTCCTGTCAACTTTGAGTCTCAAATGAGATGCAATATATTACTAAAGCCATTTATTTACTTCAAATTATTTTATTCAATTCATAGTTACTGAATACATAATATAGGTATTCAATCCATAATAACTGAAAACCAATATTATGTAAAGGACCATTTTAAATGTTGGAAAACATATCTCCTATCA
The DNA here is from genome assembly GCA_004363535.1 of Dasyprocta punctata. Classification (NCBI taxonomy): domain Eukaryota; kingdom Metazoa; phylum Chordata; class Mammalia; order Rodentia; family Dasyproctidae; genus Dasyprocta; species Dasyprocta punctata. Next base: position 12,320 of record RJWM01025588.1, on the reverse strand, counting down.
AATAACCTAGTATTATTGAATACTATTATTTTTAGTAATATGAGTCATAAATTATAAAGCAGAAATCTTTTCCACTTAGGACGGTGAGCAACAAATTAGGTATTATTAGATAGATAAGCATAGTATATATATGACCTGTACAACTGACCTAATTGTATTTTTCTGGCTCTCAGACATTTAGCAAATAAAATCATCTGAGTAATCAGTACAATATTTCATGTACTCTTATAAAGTGTCAGAGAGCTTAACAAAAGATCTGTGATGCACTTGAGATTTTCTTAAACAAATTTCTAACAATTGGGCAGCCATCCCACTGAAAGAAATTGGTACTAATATATAAAAATGGCATTCATCTTTTTTATGGTTTTCTAGATGGGGTTTGCATATAAATCTTATTAAAATGTGATGCTTGCTCAGTCCAAAGCCAATATTCTAAAAGTTTCCACTATATATTAGAAATAATAAGGGTGGTATATTATAGCATCATAATGGTGGGGAGAGAAAATGTCTTATTTATTATGGTAATAAGTCAAGCGATAAAATCTAACCTATGTCGGAACTAGAGGATTAAAATATATTTCAAATCAATTTAAAGCAGGGAAACCCACACGTTTGAAGTTTATGCTAAATTGGGATGGAAAATTAACCTGACTGGAATAAAGAGACACAGTCTTGTCAGCAGTGCAGCAGAGCTGCCAGGTGTTAGACTTTAATCACATCTAGCCGTATGATATGTAACAATAAAGGAGGCCACACCAGAGAAGCAGCTCCTCTTCCATCCCTCTCCCCCATGCCCCATGAAGCAACATGAGGTGAAGTCAAGGGTCAGATGGGTCAGCACCACGGGAAAGTACTGTGTGCTTGAGTGGAGGAAAGTATCTCTGAACTCCTTCTCAGTAATGCTGCTCCTGGTATTGAAGGGTTCACAGGGGCTCCCCAGGAAGGCCCTCAGTGGGCAGAGATCTCCAGATGTAGACCCCTGAATGAAGATCCTAGATAGAGACCTCAAAACACAGACGTGCACAGAATCACAAGCCGCCAAGGTGGCCTGCACTGGAGAAAACTGGTTTGTATGAAACCTAGTGTCAGGAAGGCTGATGACCTTATGATGCTTGCCAGGTAAAGCTTCTGAAACTGCCTGAAAATGATTACATTTTTTTGGTGTGTTTTGACCTAAAAGCACATTCCTCAATGCCATTTTGATAAAAGAGGTATGTCTGCTTTGTTGAAACCCTTTACTCATATGTATGCCAATATTGCAATGGTTTGAATGCTTGTGTTTCCCAGACCCTAAATTCATGTGGAAGCTGAAATCCTCAGTACAACTGTATTAATGGGTGTAGTTTACCTAGACATTCTTGAGAAAATGCACAGCAATCAGGCTGCGTGGGTTGTGGTGGTCACAATGTATCTCTTTCTTTTCTATCTGAACAAGCACAACTGAATTTAGTTTGAAGACCTTAAGAAGGTACGATGAGCCTAAGACTGACTTATTCAGATTATGATGTGGCAGTTGACAAAATTACAAATTAGACCCAGTTTAGTTGAAACTTCTATACTCATCATGTACTTCTTTTGTTTTCTTCATGAAAGCTACTGGAAGTTTTCATTTTTGGAAAATGTCTATCTCCTCCAAGAGACATTAAAATGTTATGATCTATCATTGATATTCCAATGTATTTAAATTAGATTCCAAAATTCTTGATGTGCCCTATAAATAATATTGTAACTCGATTCTTGTCAGCAATCTAATATTTTATACCACTCTTTGCAACCTTTCTCAAGTCAACATTGGATCCAGTTGGAATTCGATGAATGTCTATTGAATAAAGGAATAAATTGTAGTGTCATTAACTAGTAAAAGAATAACAAGCATTCTGTGTGAGATGTGAGTACATACATTAGTATATTTCAGTAAACTAACATACATTTATTAAACTACACATGTATTTATTCAATCTCAGTGAACTGCCTTGTCAAAGATACTTTGCTTGAGTATTTGGCAAAGTCTTCAGCCAATAGGTTTATTATAAAATGAAGTTACAGATATAATTGCAAACTTAAGATTTTTTTGTTAAGTAAGTCATTTATTTCGAGGTGATTATAGATTCAAATATAGATTTCAGAAAAATTCTGTGATATCTTGTGTGTAATTTCCCCAGCTTCTCCAAGATAGTCGCGAAAAATTGTCAAATGATATTACAACCAAGTTACTGATACAGATATAAGAAAAATACAAAACAATTCTATCATCATACAGTTTCATTCATTACCCTCTTACAGAAATTCCATCTCACTTTGTCACAAGTCCCTTCTTTACCGTGGTGACCACTAAGGAATTTGCCATCTCAATTTTTTTTTCATTTCAAGAAGTTTATAAAAATGGATCTATACTATATGTGAACTTCTGAAACTATCTTTTTTTTTTTCTCTCAGCATGCTTCTATGGAAATTCATTCAGGATGTTGTGTGCATAAATAGCATGTTCTTTTTTTATTGGTGAATTGTACTCCCTGGTGAAATGTGCTACAGCCCTGCAACCATTGAAGAATATCCTGATTATTTCCATTTCATGCAATAAAGCAAAATTGTTAAATACAATAAATATTTAAATTAAAAATACTGTGATCAAGGACACACTGCTATTCATCTTCCTCAAAATGTGCCCCTCACTTTGTGCCCACTTATTCCAACATTCTTGGCATTTTCTGAATCTTACACTTTACATTTATGCCAATTTCTGTTCATATAGACATTGCTTACTCACTGAATCTGCCACTGTGCAACTTTTGGCTCTTCACCAATATCAAAATGACCATGAAAAGTAAATCTTTGGAACTGATTGAGTACAACTGGGCAACTAAAGACACTGGCAAAGGAGAACATCCAGAACTTCTCTAGAAATGGAAAAAAATTATGGAATAAGTGTGTTCAAAGTGAGAGAGAGAGAGAGAGTATTTCAGGGGGGTTAAGGCCAGTGTGACTTTTACTGTGAGTTTTTAGAAATTTAAATATTCATCATCTGTTTTGATCATACCTCATATTATATATAAAGCTGCTATAAACATTAATATCTTTTGTAACTTTTCATTTCTTTGAAGTAAGTATATATGAGTCCAAGTGTTGGATTGCATAAAGGATGCGTGATTTCAGTGTTTTTAATTTTTCTCTTGTTTTTGTTTTAGGAAACTGTCATACTACTTATCTATAGTGGATGTATTATATCTGTCCTATTAGAAATACATGACTCATCTACAAGCAGTTTCTCCCTAAACTTGTGTTTCACAATATTTTACTTTAGAAATTCTATTTCATATTTAGTGATTCCTCATCTGTGACTTTGTGTTTCCCTAATGGCTACTGGAGTAAAATCTCCTTTCTTGTGCTAAGTTGTCATCACTATAGATCTTCTTCTTTACTAAAATAGTTATTCATGACTTTGGCCATATTCAAACTGCCTTATTCATGCTTACAATTTTGAGAGTCATTCATGCATTATAGATCCCAGTCCATTGTGGAATCTATGGTTTATAAATATTTTCTTTTACTCATCACTTCGTCTTTTGTCTCTGTAGTTTCTTGCTCAACATAATTTTTAATTTTGATGCAATCAACTTGATCAGTGTTTTCTATTATGAACCGTAATTTTGATTTGACATCCAAGAACTTGCCCAACTGTACGTTTTGAAGACTTCAATAGGTTTTTATCCCCTTATCCTTTGTAGGTTAACCTTTCTCATATTATTCTGTGCTCCATTTTAGGTTAAATTTAGCATAAAGTAAGACAGAGTTTTCTTTGTAATCATTTTTACTGATAGATAAAATTATACATAATTATTACATACAATATGACATTTTGAAGTACTTATGTGCTTCAAAATGGTTAAATCTGACTGATTAGGAAATGTATTTTATTTACTCCAGCAGAATTTGTCATAATGGTTATCTTGTGTACCTTGAGTGGATTGCTTTTTACTTTTGTTAAAAACCATTAGGATAATTTGTGTGGGTCTGTTTCTGAAATCCTTAGTCTTTTTCACTATTCTATGTGTTTTTACCCCACTGCCAATACTATGCATTTGCTATTATTCTAAATATACAGTAATTCTTAAAATGGAAAGAAAGACACCTTCTGCTATATTCTTTTTCCAAAATTCTTTAATTGCTCTCATTTTTTGGGTTTAGTACAACATTTATAATACTCTTGTTCATATACACAAAATTTATTGACATTTCTTTGGAATTGTGATAAATCTGTAAGCTTATATAGAAACTATGGAAGAATTATCACCATATTGATTTTTTAATTGAAGAAAATGGTATAACTCTCCATTATTTCAAACTTTGGTTTCTTTCATTAGTGTGTAGATTTTAGCATATAATTTTTGCATGTTTCATATCTATTTCTTTTTTATTCAGTGAGTATAAATCTTTTTGTGGTTTTTTATATAGGTTTTCATGTGTTGAATGCTAATATATGGGAATGTGATTTAATTTTGTTCCATTATTTTATATTTTAACACTAAATTTTTAGATCTTGGATTTTTTTCTTTTTGCCTTTTATTTATTCTATAATACTTGGGATTGTTTAAATAATTACATTATCTGAAAATAAGGAAAGTTGTATTTTTTTCTTCTATTGTGTATGACTTTTGTACTGTGACCTTAGTGAAATAAAGCTTAGAGTACTGCATTAAATAGAACATTGAGAGTGTTATCCTTGTCTTGCTGATCTTAACACATGACTAACAATTTTTCAAAATTAAATTAGGAGCTATATTATTTATGAAGCTAGAGAAGTCACTCTATTTGTTACGGTTTGTGTCTAGGTGGCCTCCAAAGCCTCATGTAGTCATGGAGGCATCTGGATCTAGCATTTGATTGGTTTGTTGTCTAGCACTGGGATTGGTGGTGTGAGTGCTGCACCTGCCCAGGGACAGAGCCAACAAACAATATTAGGGAGGAAAGAAGGCGTGTTTTTTCCCTTTTTGACCTTTTGCTTTTGTTTCTTGCAGCCACATGAATAGCTGCCCCTCAGCCACACCACCCTGCGCTGGAGTCAGCTGAGTATGGACTGAAATCTCCAAAAACTGTAAGAAATAAACCTTTCCTTCCTTCATGTTGGGCATCAGGTATTTTGTCTCAACAATGAGAGACAAATAACCAAGACAGAATTTGGTACCAGTAGAGTAGGTTTGTTGCTGTGACTAAGCCTGACTTGTGGTTCAAGAGTCTTTGGAAATGGTTTGTGGGAAGTATCTGGAAACATTCGAATATGCCACCTGAAAGAGTGGCACTGGAAGAGCTTAGCCTGTTCTGTAGGAGAGATTCTCATCAGAGCTCAGAAGACCAGAGGCTGATAGAAAGCCTGCTGATAAAGACCAGGCTCAGGAGGTTCTGCTGGGAAGGACTACATTGGTTGATGGACAATATGTGTTATGGTTTAGCAGAAAGTTTGTCTGCATTTTGCTCTTTTCCAGAGACTTTGCCTGAGGCTGCGATTAAGGGTGGCAGTCTGATTAATCTGGCAGAACAAATTTCAAAGCAGTCAAATGTTGAGGCAAAGGCATGGCTGTTGTTGGGAGCTTTTAGCCAGATTTATATTGGGAATCCAGAGCAAAGAGCCCAGTGGTGTGATTTAAAGTATTGTGAGTCTGGCCAGAAAGCTGTGGAGTGTAAAACTAGAACTGAGATCTCCATTGCTGAGAAGGAACAGAAAAATAAAGAAGACGAGACAGCCTGGGGGCACCATGGAAAGTGATGGTGGGTCTCCACCCTTTGCAGCCTTGAAACTACCCAAGTAAAAGACTTTGCATGGAGAAGAAAGCTGCAGAGTGTCATATCCCAGAATGGAGACAGATACCACATGAAGTTCCAAAATAGCGGGAGCCACTCCAGAATGGTGGCAATATAGAGAATCTATTTCTCACCATCAGGTTCAGAGTGCTCAGTGATCCAGGCATTCAACCCCTACAGCCAAGAGAGAGGAAAGCCTGACTACTGCTCCAGCTCACAGCAGACATTGGCAGCATCCATGTGGCAGTGGTTTTAGGGACATGGAGAATGCACAAGTTTGTAGGTTAAAAAGGCTTCCACCTTGATTTCAGAGGGCCTGGGAGGAAAGGCAGTGTGCCCTGAGAGGGCAATGTGTGAAGCTGTAAGTGTGAAGCCAAAGGTGCAGTGGAGACCCCAGAAGTTTGAAAGGAGTGTGGATCATCAAAGGAAATCTGCAAGGGTTTAGCAGAGTGGGTCTAAGAGAGAAGCCATGGGAGCAAAATCCCCTGAAAGTAATATCAGGGTGGAGTCACTCAAGACTTTTGGAGCTTGCAACCAGATTGCTTCAGATGCTGAGTGTTTAACTCCAGAAATTAATGTTTCCCCTGGTGGATTTTGGACTTCCTTTGGTCCCAATCCTTTGTATCCCGCTGTTTGTACCCTATGGGATGTTAATGTTTATCTTGTGCCATCATACATTGGTAATGTTTAACTTTGTTTTCCTTTATACAAGGGCTTACAGCTAGGAGTTTGCCTTTTATTTCAGAAGAGACTTGAGACTTGGAATTTTCAGCAATGATAGAACTGTTAGGACTTCGGCAACTCTTGGAGATGGATTAAATGTCTTTTGCATAAAGAATGTGCATGAATCTTTGGGGGGCCAGGAGTGGAATGTTATGGTTTGTGGCTGAGTGGCCCCCTAAGCCTCATGCAGTCATGGAGGCATCTGAATCTAGCATTTGTGATTGGTTCATTGTCTAGTGCTGGGATTGGTGGTGTGAGTGCTTCCCCCACCCCGGGGCACAGCCAGCCTACAATATAAGGGAGGGAAGAGGGCATATTTTTTCCCTTTTTGCCCTTTCGCTCTTGTTGCTTACAGCCACCATGAATGGCTGCCCCTCAGCCATGCCACTCTTCCTTGGAACCAGCTGAGTATGGACTGAAACATCCAAAAATTGTAAGAAATAAACCTTTTCCTTCACGTTGGGCATCAGGTATTTTGTCTCAACAATGAGAGAAAAGTAACTGAGACACTGTTCAAAAATGCTAAGTTTTCATTTCTAAATGTGACTGTGCAATAAATTTTATCAAATTTTTTAATCAATTGATATGAACATGCAATTTTTTTCTTTGCCAGTTGCATGATGGGTTATGTTGACAAGTTTTTGAGTGTTGTTTTGCCCTTTATCCCTGGTGTAAACTCTGCTTGGTTTATGACTATTTTTATATATTGCTATATGTTTCTGGCATATTTTTAAAGAATTTTTTTTATCTATTTCCCAAGAAGTATTGTTCTTTAGTTTTCCCTATATATTGTTTTGTTCTTTTGCAGTAACCAGAATTGAACTCTCAACCTTGTGCCTGCCAGGCAGGCGCTTAAACCATTGAGCCAAACTCCAGGCCCTATTTCTTTCAAGGCAGGGTCACACTATGTAGCTCAGGCCAGCCTTGCTCACATTGTAGCCTAAGTTGGCCTCAAACTCACAACGCTCTTCCTACCTCAGCCTTCCAAGCGCTGGGACTAGAGGCGTGTGCCACCACACTTGGCTTAACAAATACATTTTTTTTTCCGGTGCCAGGCATCGCACACACAACCCTGTGTCTGCCAGGCAGGAGGAGGTTAAGCCACTGAACCAAACTCCCGGCCCTTATTGTTTTGTTCTTTATTGAATACTTCCTTTACCAAATGAGCAAGAAAATGTTTTCGACTCTTCTATTTTATTGAAGACATGTTATAAAAGAGGTATTAAGTCTTCTTCAACTGTTTAAAAGAAATGTCTTGTGAAATCATCTGGGTCTGAAGAGTTCATGTTACAAGTATTTGAATTATAAAATTTAATTCCTTAACAGATTCATTCAAATATTCTCTTTGTATTAGGCAAAAATTTGTACTTTGTATTTTTGAGGAAGTGATGGGCAGCATTCTGTCTAAATTATCAAATTATAGAATTATATATATAAACTGTTTGATCACAGTCCTTTATTTTCCTTTTGACAACTTTGAGGATCAGTAACAATAGTCCCTTCTAGCATCTTCAGAGATTGCTGATGTGTGTCCTCTTTCTATTGGAGAATCAGTCTTGCCAGTGGTCTGTCAATTGCATTGATCCTTGGAATGAACTCTCTCTCTCTCATTGGCATTTTTCCTTCATTTTTGTTTGCAATTTCATTGCTTTGCTGTTCTTCCCTTTATCTTCTTAGTGTCCTTGCTTCTTGATTTGGGTTTCATTTGCTTTTTTTTTATCAGATGACTGTCATACTGATTTACCTCCTTCAAATTCTTTTTTGAGAGATAAAGAGAGAGACAAAGACAGAGAGAGAGAGAGAGAGAGAGAGACAGAATGATGGAGAGAGAAGAGAAATAGAAAAGAGAATCAGAGAGAGAGAAAGAGAGAGATATACTGAGACTGAGACAGAGATGAACATAGAGAAAAAAATGAGAAAGTTTTTTTTTCCTTTTCCTTTTAGAAGTCCTAGGTTTCTGACTTTCTTAGATTTTTCTCTGGTTACTTAGGAACTTAGGAAATTCTTACTGTGTTGTTATTTGTGTTGTGAGTTCCATGGCTAGTCTGTCTCTTTTCCAAAGTTCAGTGTCTTCTTATGTTTGTTTAATATATAATACAGTATTTAGGCTTTGTTTCTGAACTTAGGAGGAGACAAGGAAAATATGCCTTCTGGAAAAAAGAAGTGTTTGAAATTTGTTTGACACGCTTTCTTGAAAGAAGACTCCTCTATGTTTCTGTTTAATCATGGAAAATTTGGTCTTTGATTAATTTCATAGGGAAAATGTCACACATAATTGTATTTTCTGTAGGTTAATTTACTGAACAGATCAAGGGGTAAATAAGACTTTATTGTCATGTTCAAGAAATAAAGTCAGAGTGAACTAGGTTTTCACCTGTAGCTATTCTTTATGTTTTGTTCTCGTTACTGTTGTTGTTATTGTTTTTGGTACCGCGGATCAAACTCATAACCGCTTGCTTGCCAAGCAGTTGCTAATGTTGCTGAGCTAAATCCCCAGCCCCTGTACTTTATATATTAAATGAAATACGTAAGCAATATTTCATTTCAGAACAAATAAAGACTGCTATTGCTGAGGGTAGTACACTTCCATTTAAGACTTCAAAAGAAAAAAAAGGAAGGATATATTTACATTCATAGTGTAGTAGTTGGACTGATGGCATCTTTGTGTACAGAAGTTGAGAGTGTATAGAGTTATTTATTACCACATTCTTGTTACCTTCTACTCAAAATATACTTAACTGCATACTTGAGCTCCCATTCTATCTTGATGGCTATGTCTAGGACTTGAAAGGAATGTGAATACATTGATATCTGTTGTTGTCCATCCAAAAATAGCTTGTTTGGCATATATCTACTTTTCTTTATATATCATTGCCTTTAAAACACTGCATTTTTGCACTTATTGTAGTAGTTTTAGTTACTAGCAAATTATCTACAAGGTATTAGTTCCTGTAGCAACCAGTTGCAGCTTAAGATGTTCCCGGGTGGAACAACCATGAGAGGGTGAGAAAATGAAGAAGAGACAAAGCTGGGGTCAGGTGGAGCCCTTTGTCTCCTGATAGGAGAGAAGGAACTGCTTAACCACTATAGCACATTTATTATATACTGCATACACTGTGAAGAAGAATGCCAATTTCAACTCCACTGCTAGCAACTTGTTTGCTGGCTGGCCTAGCCCGCTTGACTTCTTGGAGCTGGAACAGCTTGTTTATGTGGCTTGTTTGGGGCTCTGTGTTTTCAGGGCTGGTCTTGCTTTACTCCCACACGTGTGATCAATCTCCAGCTTCAATGGCTCCCCACATTTCCTAAGATAGTTTTTCTTTGTATTTGTATTATCTTTATTAATTTTTGTAAACCATGGTAGAAAAGGTTAATATTTTCTGAAAAAGAAGCAACACATACATAAGTGAGACATCTATGCTAGCTAATATACTTATTTGTTCATACATATATATTTAGATCATTTACTTTATTCAGAGTAAGTTTTGAGAGTATATCTGATTCAACAGTTTCTAAAGCATTCTTCACTTTTCATGGCTTCATTCACCCAAGAAAATGAAGCTCAAGAATGATATTAAAATAGCAAAGGACAAGACTGTCTATGCCCTTAAAAATAAAATTCCAACACTGATAAAGAACTGGAAATAAAGGTAAATTTTCATTTTTAAAAGATGTATCTCTTATTTGACAGGAGAATTATAAAAAAAATTGGATCAACAACATTCTTAAATGATCATTTAAGTTGGCAAGTATAGCAAAGATCCTATAATTCGAATTTTTCTCCTTATTATGGAATGATGGCCTTCTGTAAAAGGATGTTTGAAATACAGTGGGAAGATGTGAATGCTTATTATTCTGTCTTGGAAAAAGAAGAGATAAGATAAATTTAAAGATACCGAACATTGCATGTAGATGACTGAAACTGACCAAGAAATTAATACAGTCCTCATATCATACTCTTTGCCAATGGAGTCACAGTGTTTCAATGGGATTCTTATATTTTCTCAGATTTTCCTTATATGTTCTCTGTCTCATTCAATGCACACTAAACTTCTGTGCATACAGGGCATACCTTCAAATGCTTCAGACACAAAGTTAAAGACAGATTTTTCTCTGTCCTTGAATAACGTGGGAACTTTGGAACTCTTTGTACCTTTTACAAATACACCTTGGCTGATAGATAATATTAATAGGAAATATATGAATAACGTAGGTTGAAAATATCTGAAAAGAAAATGAGCACTTATCAGAGTGAATGATACTTAAGAAAAGGGACAAGGGGCACTGTATAAAACAAAAATATTTGAAAAGGAGAAGGATAGCAGTCTAGGTAGTTCCTCACCTTCTGCATTATTGCCATTGTGAAAGTAATTCTTTGTTCTGGGGATAGCTTCATTGTCTCTGGACAGTAGAGTGTGTTTTCTAGCAAGCTGTCCTTATTCATGCATTTAGGAATACAGTTGCAAGATTGAGAAAATAGCATTAAATACTTTAGGATTAAAAAATAAGCTAAAAATATTTTAAGTAAATCTCATTTGAATTGTTCTTTGCCTAAAGTTTAAATTCAACTGGCTCACCTTTATTTTATCTGGTAATCCTAACCAGAGAACTAATCTTATGGCATTAGACTCATTTCACAGGTATTTGAGGCATGAGTAGAGTAGACTTCAATGTAACTTCTTTTGTCAATGCTTGGGATAGAATGGAGGGCTTTGACATGCTAGACAATGTATCTCCTATGTGCCTAATACAATTCTAGGTAAAAAGCATAGAGGTAGGGAATAGAAAATGTGAGTTTTCTCTCCTTGTGAAACGAATGTTCTGATGAAGTACTTACAGAAATTAAACACATACACAATAAATTCTAAGATTCATTGGTCAGGGCAGAATAGGTTTTATTGCTGCAGCACCAAACAAGCTCCCTCCAAAACATCTCTGTAACTAAACACCACAGTTCTCCTTCTCTCTGTGCTCCCATCCACCATGACTGCTGTCTGCAACCACACTGCATGTCACTATTACATCATGTCCACAGACTGCCCAAGTGCACACAGCAGCCTCCACGTGCACCATCGATGTTTGTCTTTGGTGAGGAACATGAGACTGAGGCAGGCTTTCATTCAGATTTCTTGAGCAAAACAACTACATTGCTGTAAGTAGCGAAAAATGTATAAAACTTCCACCACTAAGTATAAGCTACAAAACATTAAGAAAGTATGCTAAGGGTAATGAAATCCTACTTTTGTTTTCCACGAAGTAGAACCTGGTCCTAGACAATTTTTGCAGGATGTCACTGCAGACAGTTAGAATAAGGCAGACAGTGAGAGAAGGAAGCACGTGAAAGCTGATGCATGGGTTTCCTATTAAGGCTCTGCCCTGCTCTGGGCAATGGAGGTTTGAGCTCCTCAGAAGCACATGTTTTATCTTTGTGGATCATGTACTTAGAAAGAAAAGGTGTTACATATTTATCTCCCAACTGCATTCTCCCATGAAGGGTATCAACTGGGTGAAAGATAACATAGTCTATTGTATATGAAAGGAAGATGCTAATAAATGCTATTGTGAAAAAAGCAAAAACAACCAACCAAACGAACAGAAAACATAGGAGGTATAGATAACAAAACCAGAGAAGTTTGTGGGTGATGCTTTTAAATTGGTTAGGAAAGGTGACATTTGCACAAAATTCTGAAATCAGTAGTGGGAAACTTGAGTCTCCAGGGAAAGAATTCCAGATGGAACAACAGAACTACAAATAAGGTGTCATCACAGACCAGGCTCATTCAGAATCTGGAGGTGGAACA
>RJWM01025587.1:0-29136 GCA_004363535.1 Dasyprocta punctata | reverse complement strand
CTTCCAGGCATATCATAGTCAAGATTCCAGAAATTCAACACAAGAATAAAATTTTAAAAGCTGTTAGGGAAAAGAAACAAATCACCTATAAAGGAAAGCCCATCCGAGTTACAGTGGACTTCTCAGCACAAGCTCTCAAGTCAAGGAGAGCTTGGAGTCAAGTACTCCAAGTTCTAAAAGAAAACAACTTTCAGCCCAGATTGATGTATCCTGCAAAACTATCTTTCAAAATAGAGGGAGAAACAAAATGCTTACATGATAAGGAACAGTTGAGGAAATTCATGACCACTAAACCAGCACTCCAAAATATTTTGAAGGACATTTTAGAAAAGGATGGTAAGTACTGCAGCTCCATGCACCCCAATAGAAGGAATCCACCAGGAAAAAAGAAAACAACATGGTAAAGACAAGTCAATACACATCAGTTTTAACCATCAATGTTAATGGCCTTAATTCATTAGTTAAAAGACATAGACTGGCAGAATGGTTCAAGGAGCAAGATCTAACAATATGCTGTATACAAGAAATGTATTTAATTCAAAAAGATACTCATAGACTGAAAGTTAAAGGATGGAAAACAATACTCCATGCAACAGGAGTCCAGAAAAAAAGCAGAGGTAGCTATTCTATTTGCAGATAAAGTTAATTTTAAGTCGAGACTGATTAAGAGAGACAAAGAAGGTCATTATATATTGGTAAGGGAACAATCTAAGAGGAAGAGATAATAATGCAACAAATACTAGTCCACCCAGTTATATAAAACAATTATTAATTGACATGAAAAATCAAGTAAACCTTAATACAACAGTATTGGGAGACCTCAATACACTGCTTTCACAAAAAGACAGGTGTGGAGTTCTTGGGATCCTCTGGGTAGAGTATCATGTCATCTGAAACAAAATCTATGTATATAAAAAATTAGTTGTGACAGAGAAAAAGAATTTTGAGTAAAATGTAATTTTTATCAGGGTCACCTTCAGATTTTATTTTTAATGTGAAATGTTCATTTGAAAGCAATTGTGTTAACAATTAGTTAGATAATGTTTCATGTCTGTATTATTTGTCTTAAATAATTTTCAGGAATTTCCAATATGCTGATGATTGTTGCTGTTTTGTTGGTTGGGGTGAAATTGTTATGTTTTGATTTCTTGTTTCCTTTTGTTTAAAAAAAGAAATGAAAAGAAATTAATAGATAACTGAACATAGTTGATAAAAGGAAGAGAAAAATATTTATGACTCATGGTTTCTGGCTGAGGCATTTAATGGATAGGTGAGCCATTACTGAGATAAGGAGCACAAAAGAAAGAAACCATCCAGCAGGAAAAGATAGCAGATACTTTCGTGCATACTGAGTTGGAAGGTTCTGTGGGATAACTATGGAGATTTCTAGCAGGTCATTAGGCATGAACCTTGGCACTGTAGAGATATCTTGGGCAAGAGATAAAAATAATGAGTCGTTAGCACGCAGGTAGAAATTGATACTGTGGAAGAGACTGGCCAAAGATTATGAAATTGGGCTGAGGTAGAGGAGACTTCAATCATTTCCACATAAGGTTGTGGGGGCTAAGGGTGAGGAACCCCTCCATTAGGGAAAGGATCGAGGAAGAGTGGTCTCTGGAAACTAGTCTAGTCTTTTGTGGGTACTTCTGGGATAGATGGAAGTCCCTGGAAGTTCACATGTTCTTAGGAAGATTCTGGAAGACAAGAATGTGAACCAGGAAGCCAGAGCAGGACGATCCAAGAGGTAGCAAAGGAGCTGACCAGTGCTCTGGACCTGATGGGTCCCGGCCCTCTGTGCAGCCGACTGGCTCACCTCCCTGGAGCAGCCCGCAGTCTCTGGGTGCCGGCCTCAAGGTCCTGCAGAGCCCTTAGTGTACAGTTGGACATACAGACCTTGTAGGGAGAGATGGCCCAGGGAAAGTAGGGCAGGGTAACTTGTTTCTAAGACATGGGCATTCCCAGGGCTGGAGGTTTAGCTCTGAGCGTTAGCTCAGTCTTGGCGTGCTTGAGGAGCGTTCCTGAAGTCCCGGGGTCTGCCCCAGCACTATTAAAAAAAGTGAGTGTTTCCTGTATATTAGCTTTTGTTAACTTCAGAAATGTTAAGAAAATTTCTAGATAGATGATAGATAGATAGATAGATAGGTAGATAGATAGATAGAGTCTGTAATTTCAGATGAAAGAGAGTAGTACTGGTGAAAGTCTGCCCCCGTCAGGGTCCTAAAGCAAGCCCCTCTGTTCCTATCAGATAGATCTTATTGACATGAGATGCTTCCAATAAATTTCAAAACTCTACAGTTTAATTAATCCAAAGAAAGACTAAGTTTCAGTTTACAATATAGAAGAACTAGAATAAGGCCAACAAAGGTTAAGATGACACATTTTCCTCTGGAATCTTTTTCAAAGGAGGCCATCCCCGGAGCACAGTGCCGGGGCGGGGAGTCGCGAAGCAGGAAGCCCGCTTTTACTCTCCATTCTGCCAAAAGCAGCCGTGTGAACGCTCCAGGCTTCAGTGCTGTTCTAAAACTCTTTTTTCTATAAATATTATAGGAGGGTTGCGCTAAAATAGAAGTTCCTTGAAAACTCAGATTGTCGCTCTTGTTTGCGGTTTTTAAAACTTTGCATTGATGTGTAACATGCATGCAGGAAAGTGCCCAAATCATAAACATACAGCAAAATGGATTTTTCACCAAGTGAACAAAGTTGTGTTGTCATGGTTACCAGCTAACAACAAATAGAACATTATCAACTGCTTGCTCTATTAGTCTTCAGTTTACAGGGATGTTCAATAAATAACTTCCTTAACCCCTGAGAATGATCCTCCCTTTTTTCTTCGACGGCAATCTCTTTGTCTTGTTATTCCATTTGAGGGGAGAATTTGTGCTGAATAACTTACTCCACCTTCTGTGATTTTAAAATCATAGATATGTGTTGAAAGAAGGAATGCACAGATATCTGAGCCAGCAATTACGTTAGTTACCAAGACAATGCGGGAGAAAGCAGTCCGAATCCTCTTGTAGGAGTACGTTTTGTTTCTGTTGGCCTTGAGTCTTGATGGTGGGTACTGACACTGGAACCCAGGGCTGTCACCCTGAGCTACATGCTCAGCCATTTTTATTTTTATTTTGAAACTGGATCTTGCTCAGTTACCCAGGCTGGGCTCAAACTTTCAGCCCCCTGTCTCAGTCTCCCATAGTGCTGGGTTTGCAGGCGTGTGCCACCATGCCAGGCTGGCCTGATTCTTGTTCCTTGTTCATTATGTTGTGAGAGGACAAAGCTGTCCACGCCTCAGTGCCTTCACCTCTGATCAATGTGCGAAGGAAAATGTTCAAGTCACCTTTCTCTGGTGCATCTACAAGATCTCCTTACACTAGATTGAAATTTCTGAGGTCTGGATTCTGGACTTGGTTCTGATGTGTCCTGCCAAACAAGAAAGGCTTGGGCACAAGTTGACCAGATTGCTCATCTGTAAAGAACAGAACTGAACAGTTGCTAGAATTCATTCCTGCTCTAAGGTTCTGGCAACACGGTTTTTCAGGATGATCCACTGTAGTGGCCATGGAGCAGATAAAAATAAAGCAGGAGCCCACTACAGTGAGCTGTTGGCATTAGTCCACAGCTCTACAGGCTGGCCGATCCGGCCAGGCGGAGATTAACGCTTAACTAGAATGTGAATTGTTGCTTTCCAAAAGCGCAATTTAAAGATTAAAGTGTAGCAGGGCGGGGGAAATCCAGGGAGATCTGGTCCTCACCATCCTGACACATGCGCAGCTTCGATGAGTAATCCAGCCCCTGCTCCAAGCCGTTAGCCCTTCTCTCTCAGCCCTGTGCTGCGAAAGTGTCCTCACTGCCGGGAGCAACATCAGCTGTGCGAGGAGGACTGGAACCAGAACAGAGCCCCCTGCTCTGCTCCTGACCACCACCTCCATTCATGGATACATGGTGCAGAAAATGCAGTGAGATTCTTGACGAAATTCCGGGGCTTTAGTCTTCGTGAGTGGATATCTGTGGCAAGTCACCCTGCCTTTAAACCATCTGTCGGGGAGTTGGCTATCCACACATGTTCCGAAAGAGAAATTCGCCCCAAATGCAGAAGGATTAGAGACAACAATAAGCGATCCTTGATGTGACCTGTACAGCATGTGAAAGACTGGAAATGCTGCACTTTGTTACCCTCGAAATAGTGGCTCAGGCTACCAGAAACAGACATGCACAGTTAATCAAACAGTATCAGCCCTGTGTTGTTTCTTCAGTTGCTATCAGTTCAGAAATTTCAGGTGTGTGGCTTCTCATTTCTTCTGTGTCTGTCTCCTGAACTTGTTCCGGGTGAGATACAGGGATGCAAAATCAAACAATATTTAAAAAAAGAAAGAAAGAAAGATTAGAAATGAAGCCCTGCTGTTTCAGTATTTAAAAAAAAAAAAAAAGATCCATGTTCTTAAATTAGTGCAGCAGAGCCTTGGTAGCCATTTCTTTCTAACAGCAACTTTCTGTTCCTAAGGTCTATTACTATCACATGATTACAACACATCTGTGTGCTCATGCCTGGTGATTCCCCTTGCTCTTCTAATTACTGACATTCTGCCAACAAAGAAACACCCACTTAGCTTCTCTCCTTTTTCTTACCGACTTGACTTTATCCTGCTCAACCAATCAAGAAGCAAGAAACAAGAGCCTCATGTGGCCACCTACCTGAGTGGTAGGATTTTAACTGTGGCCTTGTGGTACACATATTCAGAAAGGAGCCAAAATAAAATTTTTTGTGAAATTGCGTGATGATCTCCGAGGCATTTGATTGTGAAGAATTTACATTCTCAATACTAGACCTTGATTTCTGAGTTGTAGTTACTTTGTACTTTGATCATTTAAGGTTCTATGTTCAGATCAAAAATTTAATCTAACTTTAATCACATTAGTGATACCTTGCCCTGAGAAAGCCTCTCCTCAGGGACGCGGGTAGGAAACACGATTCTCCCATTTTAAATACAATTCTTATCCATAGATTTTGCTTATATAAAATACTCATCAGGAGTCACTGTAAACAGTACTTACTCTAGCTATTTGGTTTTTTAATTCTAAAAATAACCATGTAAAATTTAACAACTAAAATCCACAACACCTAGCTTCTAACTAGTGAGATGTAGATCTGTTGATTCTGTTTGTAGGATTCTTCTTTTATTCAATGAGTGAATTTGATGAGAATATTTAAAAAAAAAATAAAGAGCTATGTATACTAAAGAGCATATTTTTTTCCTACCAGATTATTCTCTTATAAAGTTAATTGACACTCTCCCCGCTCTACTCCTGAGTCCAGGAGGGTTTGAACATTTGCCTTTCTGTTTTTCTAGAGGGAGAAGACAGCTTTATGGAACTGAAAAAGTTGATGGGAAAAAAAATCAGATGTAAAAATCTTGAGTTTCCACAGTCTTTTTTGTAATCATAACAAAAAAGATAGTCATATAGCAGATTTCTCTTGATACATTGAGGCAAAAGTTTTGTGTTGATAATTTATTGGATAATGTTTCATGTCTATATTTTTTATCTTAAAAAATTTCTGGGAATATAGTAATATACAATGTGCTGATGATTGTTACTGTCTTATTGGCTGGTTATGAAATTGTTTTGTTTTGGTTTCTTACTTTCCTTTTGTTTAAAATAAAAGAAAGAAAAGAAAAAGAATCTTGAGTTTCCTGAGGTGATGTGAAGGATCAGCACAGAGCCACAGCCTCGGAATTGCTGGCCTTTTGATTTCCACACTCTTGAGCCTAAAGACAAAGCGGGGTGGAAACACACACCCTAGGCGAAGTGGCTGCGAGTCGGCATCAGCGCCGTGTTCAGAGTCCCCGTCTCCCCAGGACTCGTTAGGCTTTCACCAAATTCTGTATTTGGAAAGGAATTTCTGAGAGGTAAGTAGTTGTCTTATCCAAATCAGGTGGGAAATGATCTTGAATGCATAAGGCGGGTCCCAGAGAGAGAATTAGGCTGCACCCAGGACTTAGGCAAACTGTGGGATTTTGCCTATTGATGAGCAGTATGGGGTGGGTAAAGTTACTTTTTTAAAAATTTATTTTTAAACTGTCACTAGCTAGAAATCCCCGCATACCTATTGCTCTCTTCCTAGATAGAATCTGAGCTCATTTTTACTCTGTCTTCTACCCAGCTCCTAAAACTCCCAGTATCGGTAGAGGAGAGTCTTGTCAGTCCCTGTCTGTATAGTTAAGATGTAGTAGAGAAAATCCATAAGCCCGGTATTATTGGTTCATTGAGAATACTTCCTGCAACATTGCTGGCTATTCTCTAAATGAATTAGAGCCTTTTACTGTGTGGCAACAAATAACTAGGGTAAGTGATAAAGTTATATTCTATTTTTTCTCTTTCTAAAGTATATTGTTCAAATGGGACCTCTCTAATGATAGCGTGATGCAGTCTACTTTCTGGCTAGTGAGAAACAAGCATATCTCAGGGACGCTCTACTAGATTTCAATGGAATGGTCAAACTGTTCTCTGTAACCGGTTCTGGGGCCCTAAGTTTTGTGGCGGATATATGTCTTCTGTCAGCACTGTAGCCCCTCACCCTATCTGGTCCCCTATAAGCAGTGCGGCGGGAGGTGGTCATTCACAACTCCAAGAGTTTAATCCCCATTCAGTTTCTCCCAGAGCACTTCCCAGCCACGTGGTCATAAAAGAATCCCTTTACTTGTGGTAAAGTAAGACTAAGTTGACCTTTAACCTGACAATAAGATGTGGCCAACCATTGTGAACAGTACTGAAAAATGCTGTTATCAACTGACGCTGTGGAAGACACAGATTGGCTGCAGGGGCCCAGCTGTTTCTGCTGCGGACCTGACTGTTATTTCATCCACTCCAACCCTCTCTCAGGGGTTCCAAATGCCCCTCTGACCAGAGAAGTTAAGGATAGCTATCCATGTCAGTGCTTGGTTTTAAGTACTCCGTTATAGCAACCTGGCATTTTGTTCGGATTGCCATAACAAAATGCTACAGACTGGGCACCTTATAAATGACAGAAACTTATTTCTCATCTATCCTAAAGGCAGAAAGTGCAGGGCTAAGGCGCTGGCATGTTTGAGTACCAGGAAGAGCTGTCTTTTAGATGGCAGATAAATGCCCCTCATAGTCTCACGCAGCGGAAAGACAGCTAGCGATCTGGCTCCGCTTTTATAAAGGCACTAATCGCATGCCTCAGCCACCTCCCAGCAACCCCATTCTCTTACAGCACATAGCACGGTTAGGATTTCAACATATGAATTTTGGGAGACACAACTATTCCATCTGTAACAAAGCCTGACTCTAGACTGGCTAATCATTCAGGTCATACAGACCTGGTCACAATGATGAATCTAAGAAATAAGTGTGCGATCCAAACCAGACCAAACAAGTCTTTCTTGGAATTTTCTGCACTGAATTTGGAAGAAGAAACTCTTTCCTCAGAGATAATGTGAGCTGAGATGGAGCAGAAGCAGAAACAAGAAGAAGAAAGAGTCACAAGGCCATCTGAGTTCCTGGTTCACGAGTGTCACTGTCACTCATCACTTTGCATCCTGTCCTCCTAAACTTGGTCATTCAACCCTTCCTTTTAATCAGTCGCCTTTCCATTTAAATTAGTTCAAATAGGCATTTTATCAAGTCTTTCTGAGAAAATCCAGAGTTTGACACACATATCCCCCAAAAATAAAAAATAAAAACTTTATAAGGTCACTTTTAACAACTAGTAAGCATGCCATTATATGCAAATATTTCTGGACTTTTCAAGTATTTCTCTACTTCCAAACATTTAGATTGTTTACATCTTCTTCTACCACAAATACTGCTGTGATAAACCTCCCTTTTCCTAAAATGTTGTGCACATCTCTGATTATTGCACTAGGCCCATCTCTAAAACCAAATGTACTTTGATTCTGATGCATTCTGACCAGCTTTCTCTACAAAGCCGTTGTGTTTAGTGTACATTTCCAACATCAGTTTGTGAAAGTGTTCATTTTCTCATGTTGTCACCATCTTCAGATATCACTCTATTTCTTTATCTGTTTCTCAATTTTATAGGCAAAGAACCAACTCCTGGTTTCTTTTTACGTTGTTCACTTCTTGGGAAAAACAGATCATTCTTAAAAAGAAGCCCTGGATTTCCATCAAGTTCTAGAATGTCATGCTAGTGATACTCTCATCGTTCTACCGAACGCCTCCACTGCTGACTGACTCACTCCATCAATCACGATGCCGACAGGGTTTCCTGCCATCAGGAAAACATCAAAACATCACATTGCCTAATTTTGATTTGAAATACCAACAGCCTTCTTCATCTGAGCAAGGGAAGAGAGGTCATCAAGTGAGCGTGCTGAGAGGTGAATGCAGCTTGCAGGAGCGCGTTGGCTTTGTCTGGTTTGGCCTTGATATGGCTGTTATTTGGGGGGTTTTTTTTTGTTTTGTTTTGTTTTGTTTTGTTTTGTTTTGTTTTTCACAACCTCGCACCTGCCAGGCAAGCAAGGCCTTGATATGTTAGGGGTAAAGATTGGAGAGGACTAGGAAAGCCCTTTAACCAACTCAAAGGGGATGATTTTTTGACTCACAGAACTCCCAACTCCCCCCTCCCTCCCTCTCTGTCTGTCTCTGTCTGTCTGTCTGTCTGTCTCTCTCTCTCTCTCTCTCTCTCCCTCTGTCTCTCGTGCATCCAGTAGCGTGTCCTTTTGATCAGGGGCTGGACTGACTTGGATTTCCCAGAGCACTTTTCAGAGCGCTCCCCTTTCTGGATGAGTTCCCCCGCTAGACTACTCGGTGCCCAAGATGACGATGTGAGTAATCCTTTCTGGCCTCCCCTACAGTGGTTTCAAACAGGGCACATTTGCTCTAGTCTCTTCTCTCTCTCCTTCCGCTAGGCACAAACTGAAACTAGCTCTCAGTGTCAGAAGTTCAGCTTGGTGAGCCCTGGGGTTCTGCCCGTCCCCACCCTGTGATACTAGGCTTTGAGCCTTCACATCCTCAGTCCTTTGTTTTTTGTTTCGAGACAGGATTTCACTAAGTCATTAAATTACCTACACTGGGATGGAACTTGCGGCCCTCCTGACTCAACCTCCCAGAGAGCTGGTATTACAGGCGTGCCCCCCATGCCCTGCTCTGAGCCCTTATTTTCAAATGGGACCTATAATCCTAGTTTTTAAAGGAATCTCCACACTGATTTCCACAGTGACTGTACCAGTCTACACTTCCACCAACAGCAAAGAAGGGTTCCTTTTTTCCCACAGCCCCTCCAGCATTTGCTATAAGTTGATTTTTCCATAATAACTATTCTTTCTGGAGTGAGATGAAATCTCAGCATTGCTAAATTTGCATCTTTTGAAAGACCAGTAATGTTGAACATTTTGTCTTATAGTTATTCATCATTTATATTTCATCCTCTTAGAAGTCTGTATTCATGTCAGATCCCCATTTTTGGACTGGGTCTTTAAATTTGGTGGTCTGTTTTTTTTCAGTTATCTTTGTGTTCTAGATATTAGTCTTTTGTCTGAGGGACAATTGGCTAAAATTTTTTCCCACACCATAGGTTGTCTCTTCACTCTGTTGGTGATTTCCTTTGCTGCATAAAAGCTTTTTAATAGGATGAGATCCCAGTTGTTGATTCTTTGTAGTATTTCCCAAGTGATAGGGATTTTGTTCATGAAATCTCTGCCTACACCTATGTCTTGCGTGTTCCACCTGTTGTCTCTTCCAGCAGATTTACTGTTTCTGTTTTAATATTTAGATCTTTGAAACAAAAAATTTAGATTTTTTAAATTCATTTCAATTTTAGTTTAGTGCATGATGAGAGACATGAGTCTAGTTTTAATCTACAGCACATGGAAAGCCAGTTTTTCCAGCACCATTTATTAAAGAGCCTGTCTTTCCTCCAATGAAATTGTTTGACTCCTTTGTCAAAGATAAAGTGGCTGAGTGTATTTGTTTGTTTCTGTACTTTATAAGCTGTTCCATTGGTCCTCAGATTTGTTTTTGTTTTTGTTTTTTCATCAGTACCATACTGTTTTTATCACAGTAGCTTTGTAGTATAATTTTAAGTCAGGGATTGGGGTGAACCCTGCCTTGCCTTTGTTGCCTAGGATATTTTTGCTATTCTAGATCTCTTACAGTTCCAAGTGAACTTTAAGAATGTTTTCTGTAGTTGTGTGAGGTATGCCAATGGTATTTTGATTTGGATTGCATTAAATCCATATAGCAATTTTAGGAGTGTGGTCATTTTTACCATGTTGGTTTTTCCTACTCATGAGTAATGGATATCTTTTACATTTTCTGATATCCTCTTCAATCTCCTTTTTCAGAGTACTATAATTTCCAACGAGAGATCTTGTACTTTCTTTGTTAGATTGATGACTAAGTATTTCATATTTTTGAATGCTATCATGAAGGGTGTGGTTCCCCTAATTTCTCTCTTGGTGAATTTATTGTTTTTGTATAGGAATGTTATTGATATTTGAGTGTTTACTTTGTATACAGCTACACAACTGATTTTGGTTATTAAATCTAGGCATCTTTTGGTGGAGTTTTTGTAAAATATCATGTCATCTGCAAAGAATGATAACTTCTTCTTTTCCTATCCTTATTGATTTTATTTCTTTTTCTTTTTCAATTACTCTGGCTAATGTTTCCAGAACTATATTAAATAGGAGTGGTGATAGTGGACATCCTTGTCTTGTTCCTGATTTTAGAGTGAAAGCTTTCAGTTTTTGTCCATTTAATATGATGTTGGCTAACTCAATTAAACTTCTCCTATCCCTCCCCCCACCTCCCATGTTAAACAAAGGACCTTAGTGCTGATCAGCCAAGGAAAACAAATATTTGACAGCAGCTGGGGGAGAGAAGAGTGATGCACCAGCAATACCTGGAGGCAAAAGTAATCCAGCCTGACTGCCCTGTTTCATAGCTGCTGGCCCTTTGGAGTCCACATTGCATGGACATGACCGACCTTCAGGGCACAAAGGTCTGATCTGGAGCTTGGTAAATGTCAACTGAGGTACTATTCCTGGAGTGAGGGCAACCCTCCCAGGACAGTTTGCATTCCTGCTGTACAAACCAGAGGCTAAAGCACTGACAGAGCCTCTTTCAAGGAGCTCTCCTTACCCCTCTTTAGAAAAGGCACAGCCCTTCTAAGCGGGACACAGCCGTAGTCTCCTTCTTTCTCCCACTCCTCCTCCAGGCTTCCACTGACACGTTGGTACAGCAGTCTCATTTCCCTGGGTCCTGGAGCTTCCTTTTCACTGTGATTACAAAAACATTTATTAGAGAATAATTTATTCCTCAGGCGCATTAATGGAGTCCAGATTTTGCTTGGATAATATGGACGGACAGATGTGAGCTGTTTTGTGCTACTTTTAGATGAGCAAAGCTGTTTACACTGAATTTTCCCAAGACCACCCAACTCATTTCACATGTAGTCTTCAGTTTTCCAAGTCCAGGCCTCCAGAGGAAAAGAAAAAATGTAATAACTCAGCACCCCACCCAGTTCTGAAGACATGACTTAATACTGGAGGAATTTGCAAGCCTGCCCTGCCAATCAACATGCCTACATCAAATACACCATCTCTCCATATTCTGAGAAGTGGAAGGTGGCTCCAGAAGCATTCTGCTCTCTGACCTCTTTACATATTGTCCATGTCTCATTAGATACTTGGAGAAGTTTGAGCAAAGACCATAAATCTAAAAAATAATAACAGGAGATGAAATGCTCAGTATTTTGAACTTTCCCACTCTTCCGCCTTATGTATATTTCACATGAGCTGCCTTTCCCCTTTGGCTCTGTAAAAGCTAGAGAGATACTAGCAATCTTTTTACACATGGGAGGTTTGTTGCATTTTTTCATAGCAGTTTGCACGTATTGGTAATTTGCTTCTTACATTAACTTTAAGAAGCTAGTAAGACACTCTTGGTCTTTTGGAGCTGCTATAACAAAACACTGTGGACTGGGTGGTTTATCAGCACCAGAAATTTACTTTCACTTTTTGAAGTTCAGGACTCAAGGCCTGTGCATGTTCAGTTCTATTCATAGGCCACGTGTCTGCCCGTGCCTTCCTACGACGGGAGAGCGAGGCAGTGCTCAGGGCCTCTCTCAGAAGCGCACTGATCCTATTCAGGAAGGTCCTGTCCTTGTGCCTGCCTCAGCAAGGCCCCGTCTCCTGGTGTCTTCCCCTGGAGGACAGCTTTCCGTATGTGAGTCTGTGGGGAGGGTGCCGGGACACAAACTCTCGGGCCACGTCAGCAGGTGGTAGCAAAGGAGATGTCGAGAGTTGGCCAAGGTAATTGTCTTGGTTACTTTCTCATTGCTGGGACAAAATACCTGACACCACAAGTTAAAGCGGGAAAGGCTTAGTCTATCATGCAGGTTGCAGAGGTTTGAGACCGTGGTTGGCTGAGTGGTGCGACACAAGGGCACGGCAGCGGAGAAGCGGCCCACGGCAGCAGGCGGGAGGAGGCAAGCGGGGAGACTTTCTCTCCCTTTTGATGCCAGCCAGGTTCAAGCCTGTCGGTTGGCACCAGGTGGGAAGACCCAGGGTGGGCCTTCCCGTCATCCGCACCCAGAGCTATGCTAAACCAGTCAGTGGACAAATCCAGGGATCACACATTCACGATCCAGCCACCTCCCCAAACCCCACGGTGTGCACAGGAGGCTTTGAGGGGGGCACCTAGACATAAGCCATCATCGTAGCCCAGTGCGTTATCAATAAATCAGTTGTATTGCTGTGCACAATAATTTCTTTTTGTGTGATCCAATTTAATCCAGAAACTAGTTTTAAGTTTGGTTAGTTTGAGTTTCATAGACATAACATTGCGTTATTGATGTATATTAAATGTCATATTGCTTTATAGTTTACCAAAATGTAAGGACATGTGAGTGCCTTGTATGGAGAAAGGAACGTGGTGTGCGGTGAAGAAGGGGACCAGACTTCGCCCAGTCCCTTTCCTAGACTCTCTGATACTCATCCCCTCCTCTGTCAGATGGGAACCCTGAAAACTACCCTTTTGGAGTGTTGTGAGTTTTAGTTTAAGTGATGGGTATAAAGCACTTCATTCAGTAAGCCCTGCTGAATATTTATTGAATTGGATTTTTCCTTCTTATGATCAGTAAAAGGGAAGAGGGCAGGCTTGGGAGTGGACTGAATCGAAAGCCAGGCCCGCTCCGTGTTGAGGAATCTGTAAGGATGACGGACACGAGGCCCCTGGCCTCGGGCTGCTCTCAGGACAGCCGAGGTGAGCAGGTGCACACAAAGGAACTGGGAATAACTAGCAGGAGCAGGAAGCCGCACGCGCTGCGCGACTTGGCACCGAGTGCAGAGGAAGCAGGTGGTGGGCGAATCAGTGCTGGCTGGCACTTGTTGTGGGGTGAATTTCAGGTGCTCGTGTGTGATGAAGGAGACCTGCGTTAGGGCTGTGATTGTGTGAGGCAGAGCTGGGACGGGATACTCTGGGCAGAGGGCGCACCCCCACGGCGTGGGCAGTAAGGTGTGGGGTGTGCACGGGGCTTAGCCAGCAAGCTGGCATGGGGGGCACAGCCCGCGGAGCCCCTCGGGCCCTCCCGATGCGCATAGCCCCGGTCCGCACAGGTGAGCGTGCTGGTTAGGAGGTTTGCAGGACAGGGATGCAGTGGCCAGTCACACGGGCAAGCGGATCAGGACCGCCCCAGGGGGGAACCTAGAGCACACGCTGGTCCAGGGGAAGCTTTGCAGCAGGCTGGGGTGGCGCGTGGGTTTAAATCTTTTCTTTAGTGACATCACATTCCAGTCATGGCAAATCGGGCAAAGTTACTTCACGGGATTCCTTAAATTGGGGTGATAACAGCGCCTGTTACTTTGCAGGACTTTGAAAGTAGACTTTCAGAGCCCTGATAGGTTCACAGAACTGCTCCGAGGGCAGAGAGATTTCCCGTATACCTCTGCCCCACACAGGCACGGCTCCCCACCCCCAGCCTCCAGCAGCGGAGGGATATGCGTGATAAGACAGATGAACCCGTGCCGCCTTGTTAATGTCCGCCAGGACCATAGCTCACCCTAGGGCTCGCCCTGGCGGTGTACTGTTTAGGGAGAGAACAATTATATAATGTCCTGCATCTGCCATCGTAGAATCATGCTGAATATTTTCAATGCCTAAAAATCCTCTTGCTTTGCTGATTCTCCCTTTTTACACTCCTAACCCCTGACAGCCGCTGAGGTTTCTCCTGTCTCCATAGTTTTGCCTTTTCCAAAATGTCATATCGTCGGAATCATACAATACATAGCCTTTTTAGATTGGCTCCTTTTACCTGGTAATATGCGTTTAAGTTTCCTTTATGTGTTTTCATGACTTGATAGCTGATTTCTTATTAGCACTGTCTGTATATACCACAGTTTATTTTTCTAACCACCTACTGAAGAACCTCTTGGTTATTTCTACATTTTAGCATGTGTGAATAAAGCTACTATAAACATCCATGCACAGGTTTTTAGGCAGACATAATTTTCAGCCCCTTTGGGTGAATACCAAGGACCAAAATTGCTGGATCATATTTCATAGGCTTACTTTAGGATTCATGACAGTAATGTGTTCAGTGTAGTCCCTGGGATTTAGTAAATGATCAGCTAATGATTCCGACAGTCAGGCTTGCTTCTGACATTTTTGTGGCCCAGGGCAAGAGTAGGTGCAGAGCCACATACCATATGCTGAAAGCTTCTCAATTTTTAAAATGTTGTAGTTTCGTCCACGGCCAGGTCCTGTTTCTACCTAGATCCTCTGCCTTGGAGGCCGAGAGAAGGAGCTGGGCTTCTCCCTCCAGATCACAGGGAAGGGAGACCTCCTGATGGGCAGGGTGTACCTTGGCGCCCAGGGGCAGCGGGCGGAGATGGGGCCCACCTGATCCTTGGATGGGATGGATTCGACTGAGCCCCTCAGAGCTCTGGGACACCTACCTTCACCCTCGTGCCTCTCTTTTCCAACTACAAGGCCTCTAAGACTCTACCTCCTGAGCTGGGAGGCAGGAGGGAGCCCACTGGGTGGAGCCCAGCCCATCAGCACCTCAGTTCCGGGAAAAGGGCAGTCCCTCTTTGGTTTTCCCCGGGAGGCAGTCCTTTCCCCTACCACAAACTCAACTCTGCAAGGAGTGGGGAGACCCACTTAACTCGTGTGTCCCTCTCATTAAATGTCCATTTAATGTTTGTCATACAGAGGGACTTCCTCACCTGGGACTGAAAGTGGCTCTGTTGTTGCTGTGACAAAATTGGGCTTCATTTTGTCTGGAGGGACACATCTCCAGAAACAGCTTGAGCAGAGAAGTGGTGCATGGAGATAAACCTTTTGGACCCAGAGTAAAGTCAAGTAGTGATAAAGACAGAGCTAGCCTAAGGCCAAAAGGTAGCGTGTGTGTGTGTGTGTGTGTGTGTGTGTGTGTGTGTGTGTGTGTGTGTTCAAGCTGAGATCCACCTCTGGTACTTTCCCTCGGGGCTTCCTTATCACTGACCCATTTTTTAGCCATCTTAAAACAAGTTTATGAGAGCTGGCTTAAGACTTCATTATTGTTGTACAATAATGTTTGTTTTATTATTTTTATGGCTATAAGTTAATATTTATCTTACATAGGTTATTTAGGGCAAAAAATGTGTGAAGATTTTTAAAGAAACATTTAACACTGCTATATGGTCATCAACATTTTAGAAAACAGGCTTTAGAATTGGCATCTGTCTTAGTTACTTTTTACTCATTGCTGAGACAGGATACCTGATGCCCAAAATTAGGGAAGAAAAGGTTTATTTCTTCCAGTTTCTCTGGAGTTTCAGTTCATACTCAGTTGGCACCAAGGCAGCATGGCGTGGCGGGGCTGCAATTCATGGCTGCTGCCAAAACAGCAAGGTGCAATGGTGAGAGAGAGAGACAGACAGACAGACAGACAGACAGGGGACAGAAGTGCAAGAGGAAGACCCACCTTCCCTTAACTGTATCTCAGCTCCACCCCTGGGCGGGTACAGCACTCACATCACCAATTCCAGCGCTAGACAACAAACCAAACACAAGTGCCAGACTCAGCCCCATCAAAAGTATGTGAGGACTTGGGGGGACATAGTATCACCCAGTACAGCACCATTCACAGACTGCAGGGGAAGAGAACAAGAAGCCAACAAGAAGCAAGCCCTCCCTGTGAGCTGGCACCATGCACAGGCTGCTGGGGAGGGATCCAGGCAGCCTCTTTCAGTGCGCAGACCAGGAGACAAGAGGAGCGAACCGCATGGCCCTCCCCTCCATGGGCGACCAGCTGATCTGGAGAAACACAGGCTGTGATGACAGATATTGAGGTAAAATACAACTTAATGCTTGTAGTGTTTAGTGTTTCACTGACTTTGCAGATCTAAAGCTGGTAGTCTGATTGAGAGGATAACAAAATGCAGTGTGGCATCTATGGGGGATCTCCTTCTGAAGGTAGTAGCCACTGTTAATTCCCTATTGTCTTGTTTTGAAGTCCTGTATCATTTTCATTGTTTTACTGGGCTGGATTTTGTTCTGATTTGTCTTGCTTGATTTTATTATACCCAATGGCATGGGCAGCTATTTCAAAAATAACGAGATATATTAGTGTAGCCATTTTGGATTTGCCCCTATCTTGTTCTGAAGTCCTTTATTGTGTTCATTGTTTTGCTTTTGCTCGTTCTATTCTGTTCTGTTTGTTTGATTTTTACTCTGTCTGAGGTATGGGCAGCTATTTTGAAGACAACAAGAGGCATTATGGTAACCATTGTTGATTTCTTATTATCTTGTTTTGAAGTCCTATATCACTTTCAGAACTGTTTTGTTTTGATTGGCTTATTCTGTTTCATTTTGCTTGGTTTTATTTTCTTTAAAATAAAAATTACCAAAAAAAGAAAAGACTTTATTGAAGTCTTGGGGTCATTCGGATGTGTCAAGAGCTCAGCCTGTATATTCTGCCCCATGATTTAAAAACATAATTTAAGACAAGAAGCCATGCCAAGGTTCAGAACAGAAGGATACCTTGCTTTGAGGTTTCAGACAAAGTGCACGTAAAGCAAAGTGGCTGAATCTGTGTTTAACTGAGTCTCCTCTTTCTTGGGGTCTTTTATACCTAAGTGGGAGTGAAGGCTCATTCCGTTTGCCTCCTCTGTTTTCTTCTTCTGGGTGACCCTGTACCTGTCCTGTCAGCCTGTAGATTTTGCCCATCATTGAGAGCCTTTCCTCTGAACCAATATCCTGTCACTCCTCATAAAGAAAAGAGCCTTCCTCTATTGGTTAGCTAACCAGCACTTCTTAGTTATCCAGCCCTTCTCTTGGAGACTGGATGGAGTAAAATACCAGTCACAGTCGTGTAACGGAAAGCAGTTTTGTCTTCAGAGAAAGTCGCCACTTCTTTGCAGAGTGAGGCACACCAAAGTCAGGAAAACATCCAACGTGATTGTGCAGTTCCCGGTGATATTTACATATGCATATATACATGGATACTTACATATATACATATGTATATGTTTACATAGGCACATATATATTGCTAATTTGTCTAAAATTGCTAAAATTGCTAGTTTGTCTTTAATTATCAAATGAATTATTGACATTAAGATATCAACTCATATTTTCAGTGTTCAAAATTCACATAGCTGGGCCGGGGGTATAGCTCAGTGGCACAGTGCCTGCCTGGCAAGTGCAAGGTCCTGAGTTTAATACCCGGTACAAAAAAAATTCACACAGCTTTTTGTGTTTAGATTTTAAAAACTAGTGAGACTAAGAACTGAGATAATGAAATGACAGTTATGAGAATAAGTAAGATAGTTGAGTCAAATCATTCAGATTTAACAGACGATCATATTTTTATTAAGCTTATTGGTACAATTTAGATATACACAATGATCATGTTCATCATAGGGAATTTACACCTGTGCATGATACATCCTGGTTTCTCTTTTTTTCAATCCCCATCCCTCCCTTTAACCCCTCTTCCTCACCTCATTTACAAAGTTTTGTTTCCATTTTATCCTCTTTTATCATTCTTTTCTTTTCCCTTCTTCCCCCCCACCTCCCTAGTTCCTCTTCCTTTTGAGCAATTTCTTCCTGTTTCACAACAGCTGTTATACACTTTGATCATTATTGACCCTTTTGGTTTCTCACACCAAAGAAACAAAGTGATATTTACACGTGTGTCCGATTTATTTCACTTAAGAGCTTGGTCTCAAGGTGCATCTCTATACCTAGGAATGTCTCAAGTTTATTCTTCTTTAGGTTGAGTAGTATTCCATTGTATAAAAAAACCCACATCTTTTTTATCCATTCTTCAGTTGATGGGCATTTGGGTTGTCTCCAAGATTCAGCTATTACAAATTGTGCTGCTGGAGGGCCAGGGATACAGCTCAGTGGCACCGTGCCTGCCTGGCAAGCGTGAGGTCATGAGATCGATCCCTGGTACCAAAAAAGAAAAAAATTGTGCTGCTATAGACATTGGTGCACATATGTCACTGTGGTAGGATGCTCTTAATTCTTCCAGGAAGACGCTCAGCAGGGGAACTGTTAGGTGAGATGGGATCTCTAATCCTAGGTATTTGAGGAGTCTCCGCACTGATTTCCACAGTGGTTGCACCAGTCTACACCCCCACCAACAGTAGAGAAGGGTTCCTTTTTCCCCACAGGCCCACCAGCATTTGTTATGAGTTGATTTTTCCGTAATTGCCATAACAGAAGGTCACATTATTCAACTTCCCATCCCCCAACTTACTCAAGTCAGCTTCATTTCTGTCCGCTTGGCTTTACAGATGTTTTCTCACATGAGCTTGTTTATGACTTTGATTTTACTTCTCTGCCTCCTTTTGGGCAATGTGCTCTTTCAGAGGTCTGGAGAAAGAACTTAAGAGAAAGCAAAGGCTACTGGCAAGCATTTCATGTCTAGAGTGGGCCGGGGGAGAGATACTAAGCAATGTACTGTGCATGTTTACTCAGATGCTTCAGGGTGGCTCAGCAAACTCTGAATGCCACCAAGTGCCAGACACTGGGGCTACAATTGTAATGGAATTGGGCTGCAGTGCTGGGAGAATTTTCACTCCCTTGGCAATCGCGACATTCGCCCAAATGTTCAATCGTGGTTGGTGAGCACCCCGATATGCCCAGAGTGTTACTGGGACATGGAGTTGATGAACTCCAGAAGATTCCTAGGAGAGAGGATGCCGGAACTGAGTCTTGAAGAGAAAAGAAGAATTACATGGAAGAAGATGCTGAGGTGTGGCATGCGCACCCCGAGCCAGGACCTAAGGACAGGACAGCGGCCGTGTGCCTGGCACACCCAGGGCCTCCCGCAGCCCGCTGTGCCCACCGGCAGAAGTGACACTGGACAAAGGGAGTGGGTAACTCATGACATTTACCGGAATGTACGAGTATTGACTTTCCCATGAGTCAGAGTGATATCATAGTCAAAGTTCTGCTGTAGACAAGTAGTATACATCTACCTTAAATTCCATTAAGCTAAAAGGGTGAATTTCTAGGGAAGAACTGAGGTGTTTATCCCCAAGGGAGTGATGCAGCCAGGCCTGGAAGACATCAGGAACTCAGTCATTCGTCCTCACGTTCGCCCTCAGATCTTCCACCCCCATCTTTTCTTCTTTTCTAATGTGGTGCTGAGGGTCAAACTCCAGGTCTCCCCTGAGCGACACCCTCAGCCTGTCCCATCTCGTAGCAGCTCCAGGGTGCAGCCCGCACTCTCCTGACTCTCCTTGGCGCTGTGGAATAGGTAACTGGCACGGATCCGACACAGGCTGCTGAGTACAGCAGTGGTCAGAACATGCTCTCCAGCGGGCTTCTGTCTGTTGATGAGACCAGCACAGGGAGACGATGGGGAACTGTGCCCACCAAGTGTCCCCTTACATCCCTCCGTTGCCACAGCCTGGCCCTCGGCGGCCAAAGAGAAACCCCAAAGAAACCCACGGATGAGCTGACTTCAAACCAGGTGGCAGCCACGCGACGGAGCAGCCCTGGAAGCACATCAGTCCCTCAGAGTGCCTCCGGGGCGCAGTCAGTCGCAGCAAACCCCGAACACAGAGCCCATGGTTTACACACAGTCACAACGCGCTGACTGAACCGAGCAAAGGCTAAGTCACACGGCAGTGTTAGGAAGCGAAGCAGACACGCCGGCTTCTTAAGACCAAAAGTACATGGCAGGAAGTCAGCACTTTGCTTCATGTGCTGGTAACTACGACGTGCCAGCTGAGTTTCTAGATGCCTAAAGCATGTTAATTCATTCAGTCCTCTCACCAATTCCATGCGCTAGGAGCTATGAATCCACTCTGGCTGTACAGAAGGAAACTGAAGCGCCGCAGGTGAAGGCACTTCCTCAAAGTGGAGCAGCCAGTGAACGGGGAGCTGTGAGTGCACCCCAGGCAGTGTGTGGGCTCCCGCTGCCTGTTCCCCTGGGCTCCGCGTTCTCCTCTCCTACGACGCCCCTGGAATGGCAAGGATGAGGTTCTGTACAAAGACCAACCTTGGAAGCAGAAAGATATTTAAATGAACAGAAAACCAAAAAGAAGACAAGTCCACGTCAAGGGGCAGGAAGAACATGAACCAGAGAGTTTTCCGTTTTACTGCACCCTATTTCAGTCCCTCAGTCCCTCAGCGATTTCCTTTGAATCCAATAAATACAGTAGAGACCAGTGCAGCTGCTCTGGTTGAAGCAAGGTACAGCTACAAACGCCGCCGTGGTGCAGGGGACAGGACAGACACCCCGGATCCTCAGTGTGTGCCTTCTGCTCTGCGCACCGTCACCCCAGGCATCGTAGAGCAGGGGTCCCCAAGTGGCACCCGTCTCTGGCCTGCTGGGAACCTAGCCATGCAGCGGGAGGCGGGAGTGGAGCTCTGCCATATCCACAGCCACTCCCTGTGGCTCCCGGCACCCCCGAGCTCTGCCCCCGTCCTTCGGCAGCATCATAGACCCCCAGAGGTGCCGCACCCTGCTGTGACCGAGCCTGTGCCTTCCGGGGATCCTTACTCCAATGCCTGGTGGTATGAGGTGGAGCTGAGGCGGTGATGTGCGTGCTGGAAAATGTAATCATATATATCACAGACACATATTGATTAAAAAAGGAAACTAAACATCACCTGTCCAACCAGTCCCTGATGCCAAAAAAGATGGGGAGCACTGGCTTAAAGGACTAAGAGGGGCCCAATTAAGAGTCATGTCCTTTATTGGCCACTGCTTGGAGAAGCTCATCTTTGGGGACAATGGAACCAATGCCCCTGTCATTATCTGGCTTGGTGTCAAATGTTCTGCGTTTTTGAAAACAGAATAATAATTTCAAGCTACTTGTAACATTTTAATTAGAAGCTTTCCCGTTCAACCATTAAAACTTCTTCTAGTGAAACGGTTGGGTTTTGGTCCATTTGGTACAGATTCCCTGAGAGGTGGGACCAGAGGAAAAGAGAGGCAAAGTTAAAGCGCCTGTGAGGGTGAGAACACTGAGAAGGCTTCTGCACACACGGATTGTGAAGCGAGTCTCTCTGGCTTTGGAAATGAGCGACACAGAGAGTGCTTCTTTTGTTTATTTATTTTCTTTCATTTTCTTCTTCCGGTCCCACAAGAGGACAGGATGTTCATAATAGTGACTGTTCCTCAGTTTGTTTTTTTCTGAAGCATTATCTAAGTGGCCCAAATTTTCTATGTGAGGAATTGCCTCGCCCACCGGGCTCTTCGGGTGTGCTGTATGCAGTAGCTGGAGATCGGGTCACTGAAACTAGCAGTTTCCAAAAGATTTCTTCCAAGAATGCCTGAACTAATGTCAGTGATTTCCTTTAACAGTTACTTATATCCACACATCCTCTCCCGTCAGCGTGTCTACAGATGTTGGCTTCCAGCCTTTTCAGCTTTTGCACCTTCTTTCCTTCCCCAGGTTACTCTCAAAAATACATCCGCCACCTGCTCTCTTTTAGAAATGGGTGTGGGCGCTGTAATAATACGGAGCCGGGCGAATCTAGTCAGAAACACGTTGGGGAAGTCTCATAGCCTCGAACTGTCTCTTGGTTTCCTCATGTGTAGTGGAGATTAAATGGTGCTTAACCTGGGCCCCTGTGAACCTTCATGAAACTGATAAATCAATTTAGTTTCAAGTGCTTTTAAAGCATAGGATAATAAAAGAAAAACAAAGATCCCCCCTAACTTATATGAGACCAGTACAATTTTGAGAAAGAAAAAGAAAAATATGGTTCATAGTTACTTAGGAAGATTGATGAATGACACCAAATAAAATATTGTCAAATCAAAGCCCATGGTGTTTATTTATTTATTTTTCATACCAGGGATCAAACTCACAACCTCACACTTGCCAGGCAGGTGCTGGTGCCACTGAGCTAAATCCCCAGCCTTACCCTATGGTGTTTAAAACGAACGTAAGTCCTATGAATATAGAATACTTTTTGAACCATCAGAAATAGATCACGGTTAAACATGACAGGCTGGATACACACAATTGACACCACTGCCTCCTGAAACCCTGCAGAGATAAGAGTAAAGAAATAGAGACAGAGACAGAGACAGAGAGACACAGAGACAGACAGACAGAACCTCCGTGGTCTAGAGACATCAGCCTTACTTAGAAGATAGCGCTGACTGGCAAAGGGCACCGCCTGAACAAAAGAGAGGAAGTGACTCTGTAAGTGACCTGCAGGGGAAATATCAGTGACAGGCAGTGGGTCTGTGCCACAGAACTCCTCAAAGGTTTGGAGTCACCTGGTTGTTAGAAGGTGGAGTAAGGGACAGTGTGGAGTAGAGACAGCAAGCTTGGCTGAAAACTTACGAATGGAAGAGCGGTACCTCTTAAATCCCCTTTCCCATCCCAGTGGTAGACAAAAGTCTTATCTTTTGTTTGTTTTTTATATCCATAATCTTAACTAATAACAGGACAAGCAGACATATAAACAACTTAAATACCACACTTGATGTAACTGACACATATAAAACGCTCCATCAAAAAAATCAGAGTACGCAGTCCATTAAATATGCATGGAATATTTATAAAAAATAGAGCCAATAGAGTTGTGCATGGTGGTAATCTCAGCACTAAGGAGGCTGAGTTCAAGGCCAGCCTAGACTACATGGTGAGGCTCTGTCACAAAACAAAACAAAACAATACAAAACAGATAAAACTGAGTGTGGTGGCACACACCTATAATCCTAGCACTTGGGAGGCTGAGGCAGAAGGATCACTGTGAGTTTGAAGCCAGCCTGGGCTATGCGTGTAGTGAGTTCAAGGCCAGCCTGAGCTACATAGAGAGGCTCTGTATCAAAACCAAAACCAAAACCAAAAAAACAAAGCAAAACAAAACAAAACAAAAAAACAAAGAAAAGGAAAAAAAAACCAGAATAAAAAAAATGTAGACCACAGATTAATGTGAAGCAACTCTCAGCAGTTTTCAGGTGTTCAGAATCACTTAGCATGTTCCCTGATTAGGAGTACTTAGGAGTAAGTATCAGAAAGATACAGAAAATCCACAAATATATGAATGCTAAACAATATAATTCTAAGCCACCTGTGAATTAAAGTAGAAATCACCAAAGAAACTACATAACATTTTAGGTACAATAATAGTGAGAATATAACACATCAAAACTTGTGGGATTATACACCAGTGTTCATAATAGAATTATGAACAAGAGCCTAAAGGTAGAAACAACCAAATATCCTTCAAAAGATGAATGATTAAACAAAAAATGGTACATACATACAATGAAATGTTATTCACTCTTAAGAAACAAAGGTGTCCAGACTCCAGAACAGTAGTGCAAAAGAGTGTTTTCCTGGGGGAGGAGGTGAAGAAGAAAACAAAGAAATTCATCATATTTGCTAAGCGTGTTCATTAGTTTTCCATCACTGTAGCAAACACCTGAAATAACTGACTTACAAAGAGAAAGGGGTTGCACCGTCTCAGCGTTGTGGAGGGTTCAGTTCATAACTGATCGGCCCTGTTGCTTTTGTCCCTGGGGAAGCAGCACAGCATGGCAGCAGTGAGTGGCAAAAAAAAAACAGATCATCTGATAGCCAGGAAGTCAGAGAGAGAAGGAGGAAGGGCTCGGGGTCCCCTCTTCTGTCAAGGCCACACCCCCAGAGACCTGGAGACCTCCCTCTAGGCCCTGCCTCTCAATGAGTCCAGCACTCACCTCCCAGCAACACCAGGCAGGGATCCACTAAACTTCAACACCTGCGCCTTGGGGGGGCGCTCCGGGTCCAAATCGGAGCACTGAGTATCTGACTTAGAGAGTGTCGACTGGGCGCCACGCTCAGTTCCACATGCTCCACACATGTCTGTTTGATCTTCAAAATGACCTACCAGAGAGGAAAAAAAATGTACAGAAGAACCCAGGATAGTATTTAAAAAGAGCAAGAAAGTGAGTACTTACCCTTCCAAATATTAAAACATATTAAAGAGTGATGATAATTATAACAGTATGATTTGAATACCCAAATATACAAGCTAAAGCATCATTTTCTATTTATATTTAATTGACTGGTTAGATTAATTAGTTTGACATGTTAGGATAATTAATGTGAGAACTGACATGTTAGATCGGAAGAACATAGAAACTGACACAGAAGAGAATGAAAGACACGATGAAAACGATATTTCAGACTTGTGGGGGAAATAAGCAACTCAATAAATGATGTTGAGATAATTGACTAGTTACATGCTTGGAAGATATGAATTCCAGATGGGTTAAGGACAAGTCTAGTATTAGAAACATGTTTATAAACTTGGACTAAGAATGGCCTTCATAAATAAGACTTGCTTGGCAGCACACGCTACGTGTCTTTGAGCACATTACTCAGCTTCCTGATGTTCTATGATTTTTTTGTTTTTTTTTTTAACAAACAGTAGTGAAAGTAAATATTCGATAGGATGGGAATGACAATAGTAGGCTTGTCGAGACATTTACTCTCATCTGGCAGAGCGTAAATCTCATTGGTTACATTAAACTTTCTGGCTTAGTAGTTGTATCCAATTCTTTATACCCCAGTCCCTGGGGATAGTGAAATTTTATTTTTTCTGCTGCTAGTAACAATGTTGTTGAGTCTAATACATAGATATTCTTTCCATGCTAAGTCCTATATCTCAGCACCTTTAGAAATGATTTTAAATAATGTTCTCCTTTGACATTTTGACAAGTTCTTAACCACTGTCGTGGCTGTTTTTGAATATGTGATTGTTTTCACCTGTACAGGCAGCTGAGTTAGATAGAAACATTCTAGGCAGTCAGGCAGCGCTGAGCCCTGGAAGGAGCCAGTGCAGACACCTTGGAACTGTCGGGGAGACAGACTCCTCCGCTGTGGGCCAGACCTCAAGACAAAAGATAAAACAAATACACCCATATACTTCCTAAGGATAAGGTCAGGGATTGATATTCTGAATAGGTCTCTATCGCCCTGAGGAAGCCAGAGTCACTAACCCAAGCCCCTACAGCCAAAAGCAGCTTGCTACAGGACTCGCTTTCCCATTTGTCCCCGATTTGATCAGTTTTACCTGATCAATTAATCTTATTGGTAGATCATAGTTCTGTACCACCTCATGCCCACCTTGTGAGTTTCCATCTTTTTCCCACCTTGGACCTGCCTCACCTTGGGGCTGTGCTCTATAAAACCCCTGGAAAAGACAGGGTCCTTGGCCACCCCCTGGGGACCCCTTCTGTCTCTCTCTCTCTCTCAGACAGGAGCTTTCTTTCTCTCAATAAATACATTCCGCTCTTAACCTCCATTGTTCCTAAATTCATTCTTAGATTTTAGAAACCACAAACTCATACCAGACATCTAGTAGGTTGGGAGTTTCTTTCCCCTATATCAGTAGTGCACAATTGTAATCCCATCGCTTGGGTGACTAAGGCAGGAGGGTCACAATGAGTTCGAGGCCAGCTTGGGCTACATCATGAGCCTGGGCTGCATAGCGAGATCCTGTCTCAAAAAAAACCACAAAAAACACAGCCAAGGACCAGTGAATTCTGGATATTCTGTATTTTTTCTCCCTTGGAGATCAGTTCTCCTAAGATGATTGTTTTTCTAGCGCGGTAGCCATTACTAGGATGAACCACAGGGTAAAGCTCCGTTGTCGCATCCCCTCCTCCGCTCCTTCCTCCAGGGGAAAGAGGCACTGCTTCAGCAAGGGCAAGTGACCCGCTTTAAGGTAGCCAGATATCAGGTCTGGGGAGCTGAGGCGGGAGGATCACAAGTTCCAGCCCAGCCTGCTCACTTTAGCAACTTACTAAGAACCTGTCTCAGAACAAGAAAATTAGAAAGGACTGCGGTTGTAGCTCGTTGCACAGGCCCTGGGTTCAATCCCCACTACTGTCAAAAAAAAAAAATTTTTTTTTAATTAAGATTTTTTTTTTCCATTTGAAGCTAAAAAGATAAAAGACGCTTCATGAGCAAAACTGTCATGTTAGCGATCTGTCTACCTTTTCCCTTCCCACCTAACCAAACCCGTTCACTGACAAAATGACTGTACCTCTAGACGGAGATTCTCAGTCGCAAGGGGCAGAACCCATGTCAGACCAGTCCGAGAGAACTCCTAGCTCAAGGGGGACTGACGTGAGCTGCTGAGAAGTCTGCACTGCAGCAGCCTCCTCGGGCGAAGCTGCCTGGCCGCTCCGGGCGGTCTGGCCCTGCGGAGCCCCGAGGGATGGCCTCCCCCAGGGAGTCACGGCCCCCTGCCAGGACGAGGGAGGGGTGCTGAGCTGGCACAGGGCCCGAGGGCCCGCGGGTTTCCGGTCAGGACAGCACATGCGGCGTCTGTGTTCCCTCTGCTCCCTGAGGTTAGCTCCGTGCAAGGCGTCGCAGCCCCACATTCTTGCTCGGTCAGGAAGCCGAGGGCCCGAGTCCCTGCTCAGTTCCTCTAACGGTGCGTGTCTGCGGTGAGGCAGGAGACCGCGGGCAGCGCCTGGCTTCCTGCCTGGCCTCTGTGACTGCCCTGGGGCCTTCGCTCTCTAACCATCCGTCGTTTGTTTCTTTGTGATTTGTTTTGTGAGATTTCAGTCGGACGGGGTAAGGTGCTACGTGTAACACTGCGAAGGCGAGCAGTCATAAACCTGAGGACAACTGGAACGGACGTCTTCATACATGGCCCCGGGTCTCGCACTCCTGGAGCTGCAGAGTGTCCTGCGGTTTGGCCATCTGTGTGAGGCGGTCTGAGTGCACTAGGTCCGGCTCCTCGGCCTTGCCGTCCCGAGGGCGAATGTCCTGGCAGGAGGACCGGCCTCCGCCTCCTGGGAAGCCCCTTGCTCCCCGCTGCAGGCCTGGCTCCAGGGCCGGCAGGCAGAGCTGACCACACCCCGGCTCCCCGAGCCCCTCCACCTTCCAGAAGTCCAGAGTATGACTCTTCTCCAATTCTGCCCGCTTCGGGATAGGTTTTGGCACCCGCTGTGGCCTTTTACTTCGAAGATTTGTTTATTTGTCCCCTCTCCACCGCTTCGTTCCCCTTCCTCACCGTCCCCTGCCGGTCACCAGAAAGCTTTGTCTCAAGGGCAGTGCTGGCTGGCGAGAGCCAGCGAGGCTTCGGTAACCATGGCAGCCCTGAGCCTGCGGGCGATCTGTGCCGCATTTATAAGGCACAGCCTCACCACTGAGTAGACGGGAAAACACGCCTTTTAAAGTTTCCCTATGCAGCAAAACAGCATCTTCCCACTTTTCTTCTTTTTTCATTTTCTCCTTTCTGTAGAATAATCAGTCCATGGACGCGATGTAGATAAGAGGAGGTGAGGATCGTCCCACACCTGCTGGCCAGGTGTGTTGGTGTAACTCCGCACGGGCTGCTCCGAGGTCTGGGGACGTCCTCGACCTTCATTCAGGTCGGCACTCTCCCAGGTCTGCTAATTCACGCAAGCGGAGTGTGAATCCTGTGACTGATTTTTTCTTTCTTTCTTTCTAAAACACTCCTTTTAGAATGCATCCAGGGCACAATGCAGACCAAAGCCTTCTCCAAGCTTTCAGTTGCAGTCTTTTTTCGACAACAAAACCCCTGGCCCTCCTTGCTCTGTCTTCCTGCTCACCCTTTCAGGCACCAGCTTGAAAAGGACGCCTTCTCCTTTGTCTGCTGGGTGTCTCTCATCTGTGCTTCTGCACCTACACACTGTCCTGAGACATTTAAACAGGTCTGTTGAAACATACAGAACTGAGGGAGGGAAGAAGAAACAAAAACGAACTTTTTTTTTGTACTGCGAATCAAATTCACAACCTTACACTTCCCAGGCAGGCGCCAGGCCGCTGAGCCGCATCCCTGGCCAAAACAAAAGAGCCTCTTGCAAGCACATTTTTAGTACTTTGCCTTCTGTCCCCCCTTACTAAAAAGAATACAGCCTATTAGGTTATGGGGAAAACACCTCCAATTTTAACTTGGAATTCCAAACCCGCCAATTTCTAATTACGAAGTAGGAAGACTATTTGAATTCTTACAGAAATACTTAACTCGGAAGGAAGGGTTGTTTTGTAAAGCAGATGATCCTTGTGCAATGTAATCTGAAGTGTGAATTCTCTGTGAATTAAAGCAGCAGAGCAATGCAGTTTCTTTCTGTTCACCTGTGCTAGTCTGGCTTCTATTCATGATCCCTTCCCCGGGCTCAGTCTGCTAAGTGCAGTGGAGCAGTCTATTATACAAGCTTCACCTCTCATACTTGTGGTTGTTATTGTTCTGCAATTCCTCGATGAGGGAAAAGAATAGCAGCCACATTTAATAAAAGCTTGTATCATAATATTGGGACCACTACAGAGACACAAGGATTCTAACTACAAAACAGCTTGCTTTCCCTCACTCTGAAGGCAGAGTAGCAGGTTCCAAGTACTAAATCGCCATCTAGTAGTAAATTCTGTTTCACAGCAATTGAAGTCAACTTGTTCCTGTTAATGCACCACTGGGCCATCATTTGTGTTACTACACTAGTGCATACAATAACATTCTTGAAGCTCAAATACTCAGAGCAATTTCCAGAAATTCATAAACTTCAGTAGTCTTTGAAAGATGTCACTTTGGCACTCCTCTGCGTGATGTGGCCTTATAGGTTTATTACAAAAGGGAAATGTCTTGCCTTGTGCTTCTGCAATGACATCTGGTGACGTGACAATGCTAAGATTCCCAAATGAA
The DNA here is from genome assembly GCA_004363535.1 of Dasyprocta punctata. NCBI lineage: Eukaryota > Metazoa > Chordata > Mammalia > Rodentia > Dasyproctidae > Dasyprocta > Dasyprocta punctata. The sequence goes on along the minus strand of RJWM01025587.1, from coordinate 27 downwards.
TGACAAGAAAAAATTTGTACCATAGAA
>RJWM01025586.1:0-31693 GCA_004363535.1 Dasyprocta punctata | reverse complement strand
TTTCTCCTTTGTTGTATCATGGGTAACTACAAGCTTTACTGACATATAATATTCAATAATTATTTGATGAATAGGTCAATGAGTGATCCAATACAAAACAATGGTTTTAGATCTGCAACAAACTGAGATAACAGATTTGTTAGGCAAAAACTATAGAGCTATATGTGAATTATTTTAAAAAGAGAATAAAGTTAAGTAACTCATAAAACTACAACACATTATAAGAAACAGCCAAATTTGAAAAAGAGATGAGTAGAACTCAATTAAGAATAGTGTAATCAGTAAAATAAATTTTGTGAATTAATTATAAATCAGAGTAGATGGAGACTTAAAAAAATAGTAATCAAACCAGATTAGGCCAAAATATTGTTGTGAATGCAAAACAGAGGAAAGTAAATATTAAAAATCAAAGAAGGTAAAAAATATGGAAACAACTAAGTGGATGAATAATGGCAAAGAGGAAGAAGAAAAGGAGACAGAAACAGACAAATCTGGGAGTGGTTGGATTTGAAATTACAGTCATATAGTAACTGCCAAGAACATAAAAATATGTAAATAATAAAACTTTTATAATTATTAGAATAATGATAATGCATAATAATGGGTAACTACAAACTTGGGTAACAATATAAAATATAGACACTGTCAAGAACAAATATACTATGTAAGAAAAAGTTTAAATATTAAAACCATGAAAATTTATCCAGCAAAGCAAACAAACAAGCAAATGAAACCTGCATGACTTACAGCAATAGGAAACAAAACAGACATTAAAATTCAAAATATTAAAAAGAAGATAAGCAAATATTGAAAATATAAAAATTACTTAATATATAAACCCATATATAATAAAAATTTTAAAAATGATTTATAAAAGGATAAAATGGAAACAAATCTTTATAAATGGGGAGGGGAAGATGGATTGAAGGGAGGAGAGGGGATTGGGAAAAGAAAGAGCAATGAAAATATACCATGCATGGGTAAAAATTCCTTGCGATGAATATGATTATTGTGTACATTAAAATGTACCAATAAACTTAATTTAAGAAGTAAAATAAAAAGATTCAAAATATACAATTCAATGAATAAACCCAACATCATCACATATATCTTAATAACTGATAGGTCAAGCAGACAAAAGTAACAAATTTAAAAGACTAATTATATTGTTAGCATGTTATTGCCCCTATATGTAAACATTATTATTTTCATTTCTATCAAGAACACTTACACATTTATTAAATTCAACTAAATAAATGCCAAAGAACTAATGAAATATTGCTTATATTGCTGGATTAATTACATCTCATACAAATTTAAAAGATAGACAAAAATTACTTCATATTTGACATTAAAAGTTGAAAACTGATATGCAGTGTTTTGAGGGTCTAAAAGGAAATCATGAAGAAAAAATGGTTCAAAATAAAAATTAATTTTATAAAATGAAATGCTGATAAAGCTGTATATATATATATGTATATATATATATATTTATGCATATAGACTTTTACAAAGAAAAAAAAATTCTTTCAGTAAAGGCTACTTTAAATTAATCCAGAAAAATAAAGAAATACTTCTAGCAAGAGTAGATAGAAGAATAATAAAGAGAACAAAATATATGATAGGTAAAATATCGTACAAAATGGTCCAAAGTGATTCTTTGGAAAGAATAATTTTAAAATCTCCAAAATGTTTGAATTAATTTTCTGGTTAGAAGATGGGATGATCTAGATAATTTTGATAAGAGATGTGGCAGAAATAGAAGAATTGAGAAGATTCCAAGACTTTGGCCTAAACTGTGTTCTGAGGGTCTGGGGTGGGGAGCTGAAAGTAATGGGATAAGAAATTTAGATTTTGGATTTAATAAGGTGAGATGTGTATTGTTTAAGTGGAGTAGTCAACTAGACAAAATTATACAAGTTACCATTTACAGGCAGAGATATAGACTGGAATTGATGGCATAAAAATGATTAAACCTGACCCAGTAGACCATGGTGAAATGGTGGAATCAGTGAGTTAGAGGTCTCTAAATGCGTAGAGAAAATTATAAAAACATTTTATTAGGGCAATGTACATGTTCATAAGAAATTTGCCAGTATTCTAAATGAAAACATAGACAAGAATTGGGATAAAATGAGTTATAATTTAATAATAAAGTAAATATTACTAACCATACAAATGAAATAGAATACATTTATTTATTATTAATATAAAATGAATATAAAATTACAATTAAGAATTTATGATCTAATTGAATGTGTAAATGTATGTGTGATTTTGTGTGTGTGAATGTGTATGTTTGTTTCTAGGAAATGAGGCATGATTTCTAATAAAGCACAGATTTAGTGTACAGAAGAAATATAAAATGAGCTGGGACATTTCAGTTTCTCTGGTAAAAAGAATTACATTTAAAAAATATTTCATGTGCCTTGAGGCCATCTTACTGACCTTGTTATTTCACAAGTAGATGGGCCAAACTCATGTGAACCACCTGATTTAATATATGACTATGTGCTTTGATGATATGCTCCTAAAACTGTTCTTTCTGAGGAAAAATTATGTTTGACTATGGTGTAATTTCTTCTTAATCTGATAAAACATTGAGTGCTGTCGTTGTTGGAGAGGTGAAACTATAATCAGAACACCAATACTGGGATTCATTTTGAGAATGCACCTGTATCCTTGTGGGTCACCAAAACTTGGAAAGGCCAATCAGCATTCACACATGATCAAAACTAGAGGAACTGTGATATTTCTTCTTATTTTCAGTAAAATTCTCCTAACCTCTGTATATATATATATATATATATATATATATATATATACATATATATATATATATATATATATATATATATACATATATATATATACATATATATATATATATATACATATATATATATACATATATATATATATATTTACACACACATGAACTATGAACTGGATGTTGCAAAGCACAGAATAAGGAGTGAGGAACAGAAGATCTTGCTTTTCTTAGGAAGGGTAGGATTTCCAAATGAAAGAGAGAGGTTTCTGCTTAAAGGGTTTTGAAATAGAGAAGAAAAATGAACAGTGTGGAGAAAAAGAAGTGATGAGCATTACTGAAGCAACCGGAGCAGGACCCTCAGTAAAAGCAGCTAGAGCTTCAGATATGTGACTCTCACTTATTCTCACTTGAGGAGCTTGAGCACAAGTACAAAAGTACCATCATTGTCACTAGGACCTTCACAATGAAATCCAGTACCAAGTTTTTGAGTCATTTTCATGACTATCTGGCTAGGTCAGTCTTAATTCAGCTCACTCAGTTAATATTAAGTTTCTCTCTCTCTCTCTCTTTCTCTGTCTCTGTCTCTCTCTCTCTTTCTGGAGAAATATAATGGGAAGTAATGTAATATCATATTGGAGACCCAGCTTGAGTTTGTCCCTCAGCCAGTAAGCATTATAGGAAAGTTGGGAAGTGATCAGACAATTCCGATGCTTTCAGGTATAATTGGGGAAATTTAAAACACAGTTTCTGGGAACTCTGAGAATCAGTTTTATACCTTTGCAACATCTCACTGCTGATCTTAAAAAACCAAGTCCTCACAGGAGAAAAATCAACATTAAATATCACTAAGGGTCACATCAAGTCCAAATAAAATAATCAACAGAGTGGCATTGTCTTTAAGATCCTGGGTCTAATGCCCAGATCAGAGGATCTAATTGAGTATCTCTGCAAGTTTTAAGGAATAAGGTAAGGCTTACCTTGAGCACCCGCTAAGACATAGAGGAAGAGAGAAGCAAGTCCCTGGAGAAAGCAACATCCATTCATGGACATGGCTAATCTGGTTGTTATGCCTGTAGATTGCAGCCTCAGTTTCTTCAGACCGTACAAAGAGCAGTTCTAGCCCTTAATGCAGCTGGTACATTTAGGAAGGAGGGTATATTGTTGTATCGCCTGACATGGCCACCTGCTAGGAGCCAATAGAAACTCTGCTTAACGTTTTCCCTATCTTCAGAAACTGTATCAAGAGGAAACTTTCTTTACTTCAAACAGCAATTAGTTTCTCAATCTTCAATATCTCCTTTTCTGAGATAAAATTTTCTAACATCAGGTGTCTTTCTGCTCCCTAGACTGACACAGACAGCAATATCAACATATATGTGGCTTTTCTTCCTCTTCCACAGGTGTCTGGCCCAATGGCTGGCTTAACTCAGCTGTAGAACTAGTCAGGGGCACTGTAGAGGGTTCAATTACACAGCCCTGTGAACAGTTGAAACATGGATTTTATATAAGGAGTTCTAGCACTGCAAGGTCATACAGCCAGTATGTTGTGGGTGCAAAGATTAAAATGTACCTAGCAATAAAAAGAAAAAAGGCTGATGAGTTATAAATGCAAAGGAGATGTGTGAAAACTTTAATGGTGAATGTAAAAGGACTTGTGAGTATTTATGCCACAAGTGAACTGCCTTATGCTTGCTTTTCTGGAACATAAATAAAGAGTCCTAATGATGAAAAGCTCTCCTGAAGAATATCTGACTTTACAATCTGTCTCTTTCCTCCTTCCCTCACATCCTTAAAGAAATGTTTGGCCCTAAGACCATCACAACCTGCAGAGACACTTTGCCCAGTTACTGATCATGCTCCCCAAGGACATGCAGGGCCCACAAGTTACCAAGTATTTAAAAGCTGAGCCCCAATGTTACACATGAAGTCTGCCCTGACTCCACTCGTAAGACTGGAGAGTGGAATCCTCCTTCACCTGGTTCTTCCTTTTTGGTCTTATTTTTTGTGCCTCTTCTTCCCTTCACATCTACAGAAACCAATCAGTCCATTTTCCTATGTCTTTCTGGCTTCTACTCAGTATTTAAATAATATGATTCTCAGCACAGTCCCCAGAGAATCAGTTCACATCAACTGCATATCTCACTGTCAACCAAGAAACAAAGCAGATACTCCAGCATTTTATCTCTTTAAATGTTTATTTGCTATTTTTTGCAGATGAACGAAGTTTTAGGATTAATTTCAACCTATAAGTTGTGAATATGAACTGAGATAAAACATATATCTTTGTACATGCATGTGAAATGATAGGCATTTAATTAATCTCAGTTTTATATTAAACAAATACTGGATGTATTTTTTCTGTAAATGACAGTAAGTCTAGGTTGATAACAATGTTGAGGATATTCTCCCTACCTACTGAGGTACTATTTCCTGAAACAGGGAAGTTAAAACAAGACATCTAAGGCTGTGATTTTGCTTCTCTCTTTAATTCTATGTGTGTGACTTCAAGAATTGTGAGTCTCTACCATTATTGGCATGACTATATATGTAAATATTTCAAATTTGTATCTGAGAGAAAAAATATTATTTTATTTTTAAAAATCATTTTATGTTATAATGACTCACAGATAGCTGCAGAAATAGAGGTGTTCCATGTATCCTTCACCTAGCTTCACACAATGGTGACACTTTCCAAAACAGCAGTACACTACCACAACCAGGAAATAAACCTCCTCTCCAGCAACAAATGAGAGATCTGAGTTCTTGTTATCTACTTTTCTATTCAGAAGTTGGTATTTTTTCTTTTTACTTTACTAATACCTCGCAGTGATGTTGTATCATGGTTGGTTTTACTTTCATAATTTTTTCTATGAGTTTGTGATACTTATTGATTACATTTAACTAGATTTTATACATATAAAGACTACGTTTTGATCAATTATATTCTCCCTCACCACTTCTCATCCTTTCTTCTACCTCCTTCTATGATCTCCTTCCCATTCGTAGAGCTTATTTCCCTTTCTTAATCCAGCTTTTAATTTTGCTTTTTAGATTGTTTCTATTGTGAGTCACATTACAGATACCATAATAATTAACTTTTGCTAACTGACTTATTTCATTTAGTAGTAATGTCTCAAATTCTACCCATTTTCCTACAAATGACATAAATTTGTCTTTTTTTATGATTTAATAGGACACCACATTTTCTTTATTCACTCACCTGTTTATACACATATAGGTAGCTTTCTAGATTTAGTTATTGTAAGTTGCGCTGCCATTAATGCCAGTATATGTGCATGTAGCAGCATGACTTTATCTCTTGTGGGAAGCTACCCAGGAGAAGTAGATCTGTGTATGCAATTTCCACTTTTTTTTTCAAATGCAATTTCCATTTTCAGTTTCTTGAGAAACCTCCATACTGATTTCCAAACTAGTCATGCTAGTTTACAATCCTACCAGCAATGTAAAAGCTTCATTTTTCTCCACATTTCCACAGAAATTTTTTTTTTTTTTTTTTTTTTTTTTGCGGCACCGGGATTGAACTCACAGCCTCGCACCTGCCAGACAGGCATCTAAGCTGCTGAGCCAAACTCCCCGCCTTGGTTTTTTGAAGCAGGGTCGCACTATGCAGCTCAGGCCGGCCTTGCGCTCCCGTTGTAGCCCAGGTCGGCCTCGAACTCACAACGCTCCGCCTACCTCAGCCTCCCGAGTGCTGGGATTAAAGACGTGTGCCACCATGCCCGGCTGAAATTTGTTGTTTTTGACTCATTGATAATGGCTGTTGTCAATAGCGTAAAGTAGATTTCAATGCTGTTTTAGTTTGCCTTTCTCTAAGGACTAAAGTTGTTGAACTTTTATGTATTGATTAGCCATTTATATTTCTTCTGAAAATTGTCTATTTTTTCCAATTCTATATTTTTATATTGGATCTTTTATTTTTGGGTGTCTAGTTTCTCTTTTTCGTTCTTTATGTAGTCTAGATATTTGTCCTTTGTCTAAGAAATAGCTGGTGAAAATCTTTTACTATTTTGCAAGCAGCCTCGTCATTCTTTAAATTGTTTCTTTTACTGGGCAGAAGTCTTTTAATTTAATATAATTTCCTACATTGAGTCTTGATGTTATTTATTTTGCTATTAGCCTCCTGTTCAGGAAGTCTTTGCCTATGCTTATGTCTTCATTGAAATAATTTTTTCAGTATTTTCTAGTAGATAAAATGTTTCTACCTATTTATATCATACATTTTTCTTTATCTATGTTTATATTTATATTTCACTCATCCATTTCAATAGGATTTGAGTGCAAGGTGGGAAATGTGGATGAAGACTCATCCTTCTGTATGTGGATAGCCAGTTTTCTCAGCACCATTTTTTTTAAAGGCTAACTTTTCTACAATATATAATATTGGCCACACTTGTTAAAAATAAGATAACTGAAGATGCTTAGGACTGTTTTTGGGTCTTCTATTTTGGTTTTCATTATGTCTTTTTTGTAATAGTACCGTGCTGTTTTTACTACAGTTGCTTTATACTATAACTTGCATCCTGGGATGGTAAACCTTCTGGTTTTGCTCTTGTTTCCCAGGATTGCTTTGCCTAATCTGGGTCTCTGTTGTTTTCACATAAATTTAACAAAATTTTTTTCAAGTTCTGTGAAAAAAGCTCATGGTGTTTTGATTGGGATTACATTAAATCTACATATCATTTTTGGGAATATAGCTTTTTTTTATTTTGTATCCTACTGTTTGGTGAATTTGATAATGAGTTATAAAATCTTCTGGTAGAATTTTTTGGATCTTACATATGAATAATTATGTCATCCTCAAGTTAGAACATATTGTCTTCTTCCTCTTCTATTGAAATCTATTTTGTTTTCTCTTGCTTAATTGCTGTATCTAAAGTTTCAAGTACAATGTTATACAGGAGTAGTGGATGACAATAAACAGCCTTGTCTTTTCTGATTTTAGTGGAAATACTTTCAGATTTTCTCCATTTAACATGATATTGACAGAAGGTTTGTAATAAATGACTTTTTATACTTTTAAAGTATGGTCTTTCTGTACCAATTTTTTCAAGGTTTTAATCATGAATGACTGTAGGATTTTGTGAAAGTTTTTTTCTTTTCCTGCATCTATTGAGATGACAATGCGATGGCTATTCTTACATCTGTTTTTGTGGAATGTTACATTCATTGATTTGGGTGTGTTGAACTATTGTTGAAGCCCTATGATGAAACCAACTTGTTCATGTTGTATGATCTTTTTAAGCATTTGTCCTAATCTGTTTGAAAGTATCTTGCTGAGTTTTGCATGATGTCCATTAACAAAATCGGTGTGTAACAATCTTTGATTGTTAAGTCCTTGTCTGGTTTTGGTATTAGGTTAAAGCTACAATTCAGGAATGAGTTTGGTAGTGTTCCTTCCCTTTCAATTTCATGGATGACTTGAAGAGTATTAATATTGGTTGTCCCTGAGGTGGTTGTAAATTCAGTAGTGAATCATTCATTCCTGTATTTTATTAGTAGGTAAGTTTTTTAAAATTACTGGCTCAATTTTCTTTCCTATTAATAAACTGTTCAGTATCTTTTACTCAGTTTGGTAATTTATATACATCTAGGAGTCTATCATTCCTTTGAAATTCCCCAATTTATTAGCATTAGAGTGGCACATGGCAGCAGAAAACCGCTAAACCAACAAATGAGAGAGAGGGAAAATATCCTCTTTCTAACCCTTATATTGTATCCAGTCTACTGGAATTAGATCAGTGCCAATCGAATCAGTGGAGTGATCCAGCAATCACACACCCTTAATCCCAGCACCAGTAATCTCAGCATGGTACTACAAATCAGTCACACACTCTGGATTCAGCCACCACTGAAAAGACTATTGATCACATTAGGCTTTGGGGGTATATCAGGACACAAACCATAGCATTTTGCCACTGGCCCCTAAAAGATTCATGAACATTCTTTTTTTAATTTTTTTTTTAATTTTCAAAACAAAACAAAATAAAATAAAACATAAAAAGGGTTAAACAATACAGAATTGCAAAAAAAGTAGGAATTTAACAGTAGTTAATATATTACATATCATTATATTACAAGTAGTTGTTCAGATTATAAGATTTAGAAATGAAAAAAATCAAATAATGAAGGCACAGACTGTTCTTTTTGATGAATTTACAGAGATAAGTACTATAGTTATCTATCATGTATATATATATATATATATATATATACACACACACACACACAGAAATATGTATACCTATATACATATAATATTTTCCCTTCTTCCTTTTCTCTATTCCCCTATCCGAGTTGTTTGTTCCTTTTGAGCACTTGCTTTCCCTTTCATTTTCACAATATGTATTCTACATTTTGTGTCTTATTACTCTGTCAGTTTGGTTTTTTTTACACTAGGGAGATGATAAGATATTTACACTTGCGAGTTTGAAGAGGATCTCAGAAAATGGAAAAATATCCCTTGCTCTTGGTTAGGAAGAACCAAAATAGTGAAAATGACCATACTGCCAAAACTGTTATACAGATTTAATGCAATTCCAATCAAAATATCAGCATAACTCACAAATCTGGGGAAAACATTCCTAAAATTCATTTGGAAACAGAGGAGACCTAAAATAACAAAGGAAATCCTGGACAACAAAGGCAAGGCAGGAGGCGTCACAATCCCTGACTTGAAATTATACTACAAAGCTATTGTGACAAAATCAGCATGTTACTGGAAAACAACAACAACAACAACAAATAAAAGAGAACTGAGGATCAGTGGAATGGATTAGAAGATGTGGACACAACTACAAAGACACTCAGCCACTTTATTTTTGACAAAGGGGTCAAACATGTTCACTGGAAGAAAGATACTCTGTTTAATAAATGGTACTAGAAAAATTGGCTTTCCACATGCCAAAGACTAAAACCAGACCTATGTCTATCACCATGCACTAAAACATGCACATTATTTTATGTAAAAGATATTTAGTCTAGCTCTAAGAATTGCCAAAGTCCTAACAGTTTCAGCACTGCAGAAAAATCCAAGTCAAAAATCTCTTCTGAAATTTAAGTCAAACTTTTAGCTGTGAGTCCCTGTACAAATGAAAAGAAAGTTAAAGACTCCAACATTCAATTTTACAAGATAGACATTTCCATTCCAAAAGTTATAGGTGGGTATACAAAGGAATGGGACCAAAGCAAGTTCAGGGCAAACATTAAGTCCTGTAGTTCCATGTGCAGCATCTGAGGCAATCTTTGGCAAGATGAGAACCCCAAAGTATTTGGATGGCTCCACCCCATGGCACTTCTGGTGGTTGTAGATTCCATGGCTTCTCTCTTGGGTCCACTCTTCTCCTCCTTTGTAGTTTTCCACAGACAATCCACATTCCTGGGTTCTCAAAACTTCTGGGGTCTTCACTGTACCTTTGGCTTCATACTCACAATCTCACACACTGCCTTCTTAGTGGCACACTGCCTGGCCTCCCAGGCCTTCTTCTAAGATCTGGGTGGAAGCCTTCCTGACCACACAGCTGTTACATTCTGCATGCACCTAAAACCAGTGCCACATGGATGATGCCAAGGTCTGCTGCCAGCTGGAGTAGTAGACAGGCTTCCATCTCTTTTTGGCTATAGGGTAGAGAGTGCCTGGATCACTGAGCACTCTGAATCAAATTCCAAGAAACAAATTATCAAGGCAGCTGCCATTCTAGAGCATGGTTCTCTGGGGCTATCTTTTTAAAGCAAAATATCTCACTTTTGCAATTTTGATGATGAAAATTGTGGAGTCCTGCTGCTTTTTGTGATTCCATCAGACCATCTGTTCTAGTCTTCTGTTTCTTTTCAGCAAATAAAACCCCCTCTACTCTATCTTTTCAGTTCACAGGTTTTCTGGAACTTCTTTTCTGCCCAAACTTACTTTTTAAATAATTCTGCTGGGCTCTTTGATCCTGATTTGCAAGATAGACCTGGCTAACAGCCCCAACAGTAGCCATGACACCACTTCAATAGTAGACTGCCATGAAATTTCTTCTGCCAAACTGATTAGTCTACCACCCTTAATCTTAATCTCAGGTTATAGTTCCCAAATCAATATTGAGGTTCCAATTCAATATTGGGGCTGATGGTACTGATCTACAATGACTCATGTCACAAAACGAAAGAAGGAAGACTGGTGACATGAAAAGAGGGTTTATGACCACTCTTTTTATTCAAGGAATATTCTCTCTTACATACAGGAAGAGAACAAAGGCACTTAGAAACACCCAAAGATAGTTTGAGAATAGTATATGAAGCAGTTGAGTTGATAAAATCTATTTCCCTTTGATGTGCTCTTGGATTTGCTTGTGTTTTGATATTCATACACCTCTTCAACCTACCAGTTTACTAGGTCATACCCATTTATTGTGTTACAAAGAGAGAACCCTTACCAATTTTATCAACATATTTAACCTTATTTTGATCATGTATGTTAACATTTGTTTTAAAAATTTTACCCTTTCTTCAAGGACCCATAAAGTGTGCAATATACTACATCTGATATGAAGGCTTGAATGTGGTGAGTGAAAGCGAGGGGAAAAGAAAAGGCAAGGAGTTAGATCAGAAAGAAAAGAGGGAGATAAATATAACAATGTGAGAAATAGAGATCAAATTCTGTTTATAATAGTTTTATACCTAAATGTAACTATTTCTCAAACAGAGGACTAATATCTAGAGTACATAAAGAACTAAAAAATTAGACTCCCAAAGTAAAAGACCTAATCAAGTAACAGGCAAGTGAAATGAACAGACATTCCTCAGAGCAAGAAGTGCAAATGTCCAATAAATTATGAAAAAATGTTCAGCATTGCATGCCATTAGAAAACACAAATTAAACAGTGCTAAGATTTCATTACTAATAAAGGCAATCATCAAGAAATCAAACAATAACAAATGCTGCTATTGTTGCAGTGAAAATGGAACCCTTCTACATTTTCAACAATATAATTATAAACTAGTACAGCCATTATAGAAGTCAGAATGGTAATGTCTCAAAGAACTAAAATTAGAAATTCCGTGATTGAGCTATCTCTTCTAGCTATTTTTCTCAAGATACTGTTCTGACACATACATTCCAATTCTTTTTTCTCCCCAAGATTTCCCATTCACAGCTCTGCTCATGCCTGTACCCCTCTGAGCCGTAGCTTTCTCAGTGTTAAATTTAGTTCTCCAATAAAGATTGTGTACTTGTTTTCAAATTTCCTAAGGGCTTAATCGTGCTTTCTCAAACACTGCTTGATGGCTTTCAGTTTCTCTAGTGTCCTGATCTGTAAATGCCTCATTGACTCTTCTTTTTCCCTGTAGAGAGAGAGAGAAAATGAGGAGTCTATTCCAGAGGCTGTCATTGAGGGGCTTCCTCTCTCCCTCAGGCTTTAGCTCTCATCCCAAAGTGACCGTGCTCACTGCCCATAGGGTGCAAACAGTTCTGTGATCCAGGGTCAGCCCAGTTTCCCTTTCTAAACCTTCCTGATACTGCATTTGATCTATGGGCTTCTCTTCAAGTTTGTCTCTCTGTATCCCTCTTGCACAGCTACCTCTAGTCAGCCTTGATGGAAAACAAGTACCATGGTTTTAAATTATATTTAATGACTAATTCTAGTGAACATCAATTTATATGCTTACAGTGGACCCTTGACTTATGAACTCAAACTGGTTGTAACTCAAGTTGGTTGCGATTCAAGACTATTTTTCCCATAAGAATGGAAATACCCATACTGTGTTCAAATCTCCCAAAGCACCCTTGAACTAACTTTTTCATAGTAAAAAAGTTATATAAAGTCATAATTTACCAAAAATACCAATAGTTTTCTAGTTTATTCACCAAAAAGTTATAAAATATGCCTAGTTTACCAAAACAATAATTTCATACTGTAATCAGCACTGAAGTGACATCTTTGACTTGCAGAAGGCAGGATGAAATAGAAGGTGTTATTGTTTGAAAGGAGAGTTCACTCTCATAAGAACGTTAGGAATCTGGCTCTCTGGTGTCCTTTTTCTCCTTGTAGTCCACTACGACCTGCTTCTGGTTCACTAGTTCCCAATCCTTCTCAGGACTGCAAGCTGTCCTAAAGTTGTCTGTTTCTGTCTTTTCTTTAACACTGTTCTTTTCCATTGTGATAACTTTCTGTACCTTCCCTTCCTTCCTTCACTTTTTTCCTAGTTTTTGGGACCATATTGATAACAGTAATCATAGTGATTATATAAAACATTGATCAAGCATCCACAAACTTGCGCATTTGGGGTCAGATTGATGCTTATGTATGGTTGAATATTTCTTTTCTGGTATCACGAGTCTTTGTTTACAACTGTACAAGCAGCTGGGATTTGGGTCATAATTCAAGACTGGTCTTAAAGCCAAAATTCCAGTCATAACTCAAGTAGTTTGCTTGTGAGGTTGGTCATAAATTGCCATCTCTCTAACCACTCTGATGAGGTATCCATTCAAGCTTTTTGATAGTTTTCTGGTTGGATTTTTTGTTGTTGTTGCTTTTTACTGATTATTTTTTGAAATTAAGTCATACTGTAGATATTGCTTTAACAGCTATATTTTTCGGTGTTTTTTCTCAGTCTGTATCATGTCTTTTCTTCGAAGAGCTATTAATCATGATATAGTCCAATTCACTTACTTTGCTTATGTGTCTTGCAATTTTGCTTTCAAGTACAACTGTTCATTTGAAAAGATTTTCTCCTCAGTTATATTTTAAAAGGTTTATGGCCTGATATTTTAATTAAACCCATAATCCATTTTGAGCTTATATTTGTATAGGATTTGAATTTAAAGATTGCTTCTATTTTTGCTTTTATTTTCCTTAGAGTTTCCTAATTCCATCATTGAAAAGGCTATCTTTTCTCCATGGTCAAACATCAATTGATTGCATTCTTGTAACACTATTTCTGAGGTCACTATTTTCTTTTATTAATATATATAGATATATATGTATCTATTCTTTCACTTATACAATCTTCATTGCTACTGAAAAATAATGTATTATTATGGGATAGGCTGCCTCATCAGACCTTACCCTACCCCAATATTTTAGATATTGCATTTTTTTGTTTCCATAAATACACTTAAAAACTACCCGTAGTCTACAAGGTATTCTTGAATACTTTTGCTAAAAACTGTTTGTAATCTAAAGATTTTTATATACTAGAATTCAGTATTTTTGTATATTTATTTTCCTTTATATCACATAAAATTTTGTAGTTATATAGAAAATTAATATGTAGATTGGTACATTCACAATCTTATGACTAAATATTTGAGTGTTCAGTTATTGTAATGTGATGTGATTATATTTTAAATTTTGTTTTGTATTTAAAATATTTATGTGTATAAGTCCAGTAGATTGTTTTGATAAAAACACATATCATCTTAACATCACTTTTAAGCATACTGTTTTCAAGTTTCACTCACTTCATATAACATACAGAAATGTCTTATTATTTTTCACATATGAAGCAGTGTTTATCTCTGCTTTTGTTGATGTGAATTTAGTTTGCGCCCATATGTTAGTTATTGTGACTAGAGCTGCTATGAACACAAGAGTGCAAATAATTCTTGAGACCTCATGTTTAATGTTTTTGAAAAGGAACCAAGAAAAGAAACTCCTAAATCACTTGGGAGCTTTGGGGTGTGTGTGTGTGTGCATGTGTGTGTGTGTGTGTGTGTGTGTGTGTGTGTGTCTGTGTGTGTTTTTGTACAGGAATCAAACTCAGGACCTCATCCTTGCCAGGCAAATAGTTTTGTTTTTAGCATTTTGAGAAAACACCAAACTGTTTCCCATAGTGGTCATAATACTGACCTCATATGCTGAGATTTTCCTGAAATTATTTATTAGTTCCAAGTATTTATGTGTGTGTGTGTGTGTGTGTGGGTGGGTGGGTGTGGGTGTGGGTGTGTATTCTTTGGGAATTCTAGGTAAACCGCTGTGCCATATGGAAAGAGAGAGAGAGTGTCTTTTTATTTGTTTATTCATTAACTACATGAATTTTATTTCCCTTTTCTTGTTTGGTAGTACTGGGTAGCCTTTCAGTAAGTATGATGAACAAGACAAAAAAAAGTATAGATTCTTACATTCTTCCAGACTTGGGGTGAAACATTTGGTCTGTCCATTATCAAGTATAAAGATAGCTGTCAATTTCCTGAGATATATTTTACCAAACTGGAAAAGTTCCCCTATTCTTAGCTTGTTGAGAGATCAAGAATAGGCATTGAATTTTGTCAAATAGTCTTCTTCTTTATACTTTTGGTTCATTTATCATCTTCATTTCATTTTTGGGAGCATAGGAATCATGATTTCACAAAAGGAATTGAAGCATGTGCTCACTTATTTTCTGGCAAAGAATGGGTAAAACTGTGAATTCCTCAAGTTGCTTATATAATCATTCAATATTTTAGCTTGTGACTGATCATTCATTTTAGAAGGTTGGTGATTAAAATCCTGTTTAATATTTATGAGACTACTGAGATGATATATATACTCTGAGTTCAGAGTTTTTATTTGTATATTTTTTGGTTCTTATGCATTTATGGTCAATGTCTTATGTAATTTATCCTTCTTTTATTATGTTATGTATCTGAATTTTTTCTCTACTTTTCTTTGATTAACATGCATTTCATTGGTATATGCTTCTAATTATTTCATTTTCTTGAAACTGTGATATTTTTAGAATTTTCTTGTTGAGAACACATGTACTGAGGTCATTTGGAAGAAATATATGTCATCAGTTCCAATTTTTAAATTGATACATTTAGGTCATGTAATAGCAGGTTTATTGTGTCAACCACAGTAAGAAATGCACAATTAAATTGGTTCAACATAGTTCTGGTTGTGGAAGATCCACCCTTGGGAGGATTATTACCCAGAATGGCATAAAAAGTGAAATGAAGAAGGAAGGATTGCTTCTATTTCCTTTGGAGGAGCTCTACTGTTCACTTTCACCTTGGATGTTGTCCTCTGGTTTCTTGATCAGACCCTAGCCTCCAGCATGGAGTCTTCAGCCTTTGGTGAAGACCCTTTGGCCTCCTGATATGGACTTCCATGGAACACTACAATGAGTTCCACGCTTTTGATTGGATCCTTCACAACCTCGGTATGTAGACACACTTTTTCCACTCACGCACCCAACTCTGTGGGTGCTCATTGCAGGCCAATTTTGTAAATTATTTTATATTTTATACCTTGTGTTCATTCCTCTAGTAAAGAATGACTAACATAAGTCATATACAGTCAATGTTATTGCTACATGAATGTTTCTGCCTGCCTTTTGGTTGTTTTTTAACATTTCTATTTTTCATTATTGTATTCCACATGTTACATCTGTGCTGTTATTTGAACATTTTTACAAACCTATCTGATTTGCTTATTGTGTTTTAAAATATATTCCTTACAACAGGTGCAAGCATTTTAGTAATTGCTCCATGTTTTGCACTGTAATTTATTATAATACTTGGGCAAAAACTAAACTAAAATTAACCCAAATGCCTTATAACAAAGAAATGGAGTTGACACTTATATACTTTTAATTAAATGTATAAACTTCTCCCTGAAGACTCTGACTCTCTCTCTCTCCCTCCTTTCTCTCTCTCTCTCTCCTTCTCTCTCTCTCTCAATGGAGGTGTTGTAAATAACTCTTTGTAGACTCATAAATACAGTGTAGAGTTTTACATCTTCTACTTCAATAACCAAACATCATTTTGAAAACTCACTTGGGGAAGGGTTATCTATTTATTCTCTGATGTTGCAACCATTCTCTTTCTCTTCTTTCATTGATCATGCTCAACAGTTTCCTTTTGCTTGAAAAATTGTAGTCATCAACTCTTTTTTTTCTGATAAGTCTGGTAAATGCAAATGAATTTTCTTCCCTTTGTCAGAGGATTTTAAAAAAATTTCATTCCAGAAATACAGTTTCTCTTAATATAACATTCTTACTTGACAGTATTGTTAACACTTGGCAATGTGTCATCTTTCTGGTTTCCATGATTTCCAATGAGAAATCAATTGTCTTATGAATTGTCATTTCTCTCTAAGGAAACTGTTCTTTTTCTAATTCTTGTAAATTGTTTTTTTTTACTTTCATTTGCAGTTTATTTGTGATGTGGTTTTTGTATGTGTTTGATTTAAGCAGTACTTTGAGGGATGCCTCCATTGCATGAGATGTTTCATGAGTTATGCCTCTTGACAAAGTAGGAAAATTGGCAGCCATTATTTTTGAGAATGCTTTTCAGTCATACAGTGTTTCTCCTCTATTACTATAACTACAATATTATGAAAGTTGGAGCATTTGTTAGTTTTCACAGGTATCAGAGACTTTATATTTGTTTATATATAACATTTATCTTGTGGTTTTTCAGAATACCAATTTTGACTGACGTATCTTTAAATTCATTGTTCCTTTCTTCTATATTTTTTGTATAGAAGCCATCTAGTTCGGATTTGCATTTGGTATCTGTATTTTGGAATGTATAGTGCAGTTCAAACCATCTTGACTAAGTATTCTTTCTACAATGTTTCACATGGTGGCAAATGATTTCCTTCATTGAATTCCTCTATATAAATTACCATTAGCTGCAGAAAATTTCCTGGTCTAAAGTCATTCTCTTTTTTAGAAGGTCCTAAAAAGCACCTAATCGAAGGAGCAGTTTAAGTTACAGTATCTTCTTCAATTTTGGATAGTGCTGAAGGACCATCCCAGATCTTGAGTTCTGTGCAGTAAGGAAATAGAAATAGGTTGACCAAAAAACAGCACTGCAATCTGTCTTTCACCACAGGTAGAGGATTCATCTTCACTAGATTCAGCACTTATTTTGGTGTATGTTTACCTTTTTTGGCTGCGGTATCTCAGCCAACACCACTTTACTGATATCTGGAGAAGTCTTATAAAGCATTTTATCGATTCAGATGGGATCTTTTTCCACATTGCTTCAGACAAAGGGGTCCAGTTTATTGAAAAGAAAGGTGGAGGGATACATGACCATAGCATTAATGTTCTACCACCTTCCCAAAATCTGCCATGGTATCAAATGTTACAGTAGGCTGTGGAAGGCATGGCAGTAGCACCAGCTTAGAGATGAATACCTGCAGTTGATGGAGTCTGTCCACCAGAACTTGCTGTATATGAGCTAAATTAATAAAAATGATGTGATCATGTAAAGTACACATGGGGCTTAGAATTCTGCTTAGAAACTGGGCCTCTTCTATTTTTACTCTCCCTTTTTTAATTCATTAATTAACAAATTGACTAAATTCACTTAAAGTTTCTCTCATGAAGAAAGTTGAATATTAAGGAAAAATTTTCATCATATAGAGTTTTAGAAGGCCCATAACATTGATTATATTATTGAAGATATCTTCCTGCACACTATAACAAATGTTTCTCCAGTTGGGCCAATATTGTATCCATTGATGATCTATGTAGTGGTACTTCAGTTTATGAACTTAATTCTTTTCATGATTTTTTTAAAATAAATTACATGGATACATTTTAGATATACATAATGATAACATTCATCACATAGAATTTGTACCTGTGCATGATATACTTTGCTTTTTCACTTTTTCCTATTCCTCTACCCTCCCTTTAACTCTTCTTCCCCTTGAAGTGGAATGTTGCATGGTAGCTGGGCTAATGCCATTTTGTTCCCAGTCACCATTTACCTCCTGAGGTCTCCTGCCTACTCCTCCCAACTTCCAATCTTCTAGGTCTGCAGCTCCTGGAGAACTTTGTCCCAGGTTCCTTATTTCAAGAAACTCTTTTTCTGACTAAGACTGTACCTAGTCCCCACCCACACCACCAACATTTGGACCAAGTAAAGATATGGTCAAGGTTTTCTCAAATCCAGAAATCAGCCACTATATAATGTACAACCACCCTTCCCCATGGGTCAACATTTCAGACTCTGTATTGGGTGCCATCTGCTGGCTAATAAAGTTTGTTGACTTTATTCTCAGCCTCCATGGATGATTCTTCAAATGTTCTGCAACATTTTGGAGGCTCCAGTGAGATCTCCGTGGATGGCTTCCTGTTAGGGGAGATGGTGGCCTCAAACCTGAAACCTGTGATTGGGGAACAAAGGTGTCTTGACTTAGTTCAGTCAGTTCCCTAGTCACAGAAAAAAGGGGAAGTGTTCCTTGTCATGAGATAAGGGAAACAAGATAAGTCCAACCAACTTAGATAAGATTTGGTCTCATTTTGGCTCCTCCAGGAACTTTTTATTTCTCAGATTCTGAAATCCCTAGACTATGGGCCCTGATTCCCAAACATGAGAATCATGTGGAGACCGGAGTTAGGGAACTGCAGTTCATTCTGTGGTCCCATTTAGTTGAGGTCACTTCAGTTGCACTGGATTATACCATCTGGGTTTTGTGTGTCTTTGGCTGGGGCATCTCTGTGCTTCCCATGCACCCACAATTTCAGGTCTCAGTTGAATTTGTCACCACTACACTCATCATTGTTAGCATGGGACCCCTTCCCAACCTGCCTGGACTCCTCTTTTTCCTCTGTATGACTGGAGGCCCTGATAAAGACCAACTGGCTAAAGCCATACTGAAAGTAGCAGTTTCAAGAGGGTGAGAGGACTCCATGGGAAAAATTTAGGGACATCCAAGTACAAATATATATATATATATATATATATATATATATATATATATATATATATATATATATAAAAGAGAGCAGAATATATTTATTGAGAAAAAGAAAGCTTTTTTCTGGGAGAGAGACAGGAGTGGTCCTGAGTGGGCTGCCAAAGACTTTTCTAGGGACTTTTGTAGAGTAAAACCACAAGGTGAGATGGATCCAAGATGAGGAAAAATGGGAACTCACAAAGCAGGCAGACATGAGGTAGGACAACCTATAAGATTAATTGTTCAGGTAAAATTGATTAAATCAGGGACAAATGGGGAAGTGAGTCATGTAGCAAGAGTGCATGCATAAAGAGCAGTGGCTCTTTCTGTAGGGGGTTGGGATGCTGACTCCTGGCTTCCTCAAGGTGATCCATATCTATTTAGATGTTTATACTTAGGATGTGGTTGAATTTATTTTGTGTTTTGTTTTGAGATCTGGCCCTCAGCAGAGGTGTCTGTCTTGTCCAAGGTTGCAAGGTATCTGGTCTTCTGCACTGGCTCCTTAGAGGGCCCAGCCCTGACTGATGGGCTATAATATTTCTAACTAACTCAGCTGTCTGTAACACTACAATATATCCTTTCAGAGTGAATTTCAACAGAGCCTAGCCAGCACTGCTATAAAGGTGACTGGATAGAAAAACCAAAAATACTTCAAAGATTTCTTTACCCTAGGGCAGAGATTTTTTCTGGACTAATACCTGTCTCTGTCTGTCCCTGGAGGTGATAGGTATCTTTTATAGGTTGGTATTTTAGAAATTTTGATTCAGAGTAATTTTTGAAAAATTAAGCCCTAAATGCTGGAATTGGAACATTCTTACTTTCTTTCACTCTTTTTCAAAATTTTAAAAGCAGCTATTCAGATTTTTTGATCATTGGTTTAATTTTGTGTGACAGTGCAGCTGAAGTGAATCATAACTTCTGTTTCTAGAGATGTGTTTTGCTAAGGATCAAAGCTTCAGCTTGGGAAAGCTCTTGATCTTATTTGTCTTTCTGCATCTAAGATGGTTAGGATTTAGTTTTTGTGCCATGATTGGAGTCACTCTTATGTCCCTTCTTCATTGCCCTTCAGCTGAGAAAGAACAGTATGCAACAGTATTTAATCTTAGGTAATTCTTTCCTTCTATAGTTGCTTAATTTAAGGACAAATATCCAGAATGGTAAATTTCTCCTCCTTTGAACCCTTCTAGAATGAAGTAGATTTTCACTTGTGTCTGATTTATATTCAAAACCAAGTCTAAATGTAATCACATAGCTTTCAAAAATAAATGTCCATGTTTTTGTCAAAGTTTATCTGCCTGTTAGTCCTTAGGCAGAACTGGAAATTAACTTCTTTCTTCTCCCCTCAGGAATGATGCTGACTGGTTTTTATAGCACCCAGCAGACTAACTGAATTTTATAACACAGATAGGTTCATTGTTGGGACAAAATATTCCTAGGGAACCTTATAAATTTAACAAAAGTTTTAAACAGAAGCAGGTATTTCAAAAATAGACGTAGCCCCAGTGCCAGATGACTACCTCTCCTTATGATTTCTCCGCAGAACATCTTGTAGGCTGGACACTCTCAAAGGTAACTTCTGTACATCCAAATCTCGTTTGCTCTTCCCCTAGATATAGTTGAAATTACCTTTAACAGTCTGTCCCATTAGAAAAAGAAATTGTTGTGACTATTAAAACTGCAATTTGCATGTTCCAATTAAATAAACCATCGGCTTGTCTTTGCTTCAGTAACTGCCTTTGCTTTCACAGGTGTAAATGGTTTTATTCCTTCTAATTCTTATTTTAAAGATCTCTGTTAATTGACCCACAAAAAGGCCCTGACTAGTCTATTTATACTTACAAAGTGAAAACTATAAAAAAGTTATCAGAATTCACATTGGTCAAATACATTTGGGTGCACTCTGATTTTATGAACTGTCTTCTATGTATGCTGTGTCTGTCTGTAACCTGTAAACAATTGTTATATTTGAACTCAAAAAATTAATGATTTTTTCTTTTTTTGCAATTTTGGATTTTTAAAACATTTATCTAATTTAAGTCAACTTACAGATAAATGTCTTCAAAATTAAAAACATGCCTCCACCTAAGTTGCCAGTTGGTCATGTAAAAATTGGTCTTATAACAATTGTTGTTTATCTACTATGATTAAAAAATCTATGATTAATCAAAATTATGTGTTTGATGTTATGATCTGGTTTCATAGGTCATCAGAAATTTATTAAGGTAATAAAACGGGGACCCTTTGGGCTTAAAAAACTATTGAACAGAACTTTTTGGTGAATAAAAAAGCAGTTCCCTAAAAAAAATCATTATTCAGTCTTTATTCATTAATTGGAGACCCCAATAATCACCATAGCCTTTTGGGAGATGCCTCAATATAAGTTGAAAATATTGTCATATGTTTACATTGGTCATCATCAAAAGGTTAAATTTTCTAACAATAAGGCAATAAAATTTTCCGATTAAGAGATGCTTTTAGTATAAAACTAAATTAAGCAAAATAATGACAATTCATTATTGTTAATCTTATGATGTATTAAATATATTCATTCCTCAGATTTACAGATCTTTCAAATGTAAAACAGAAATTGTTTATGGGGATAGATAATTTTGGATTCAGATCTCTATCTTTAACAAAAACTTATGTGATGTATACTCCATTAAAGGCCAACAATTAGGTAGAATGTTATTATATAGACAGATGATTGTCTAAAAGTGATATTTTATGTCAAAATGGAAATTCAGGTGCATTGCAGAATGTCATCATAATTGTCATGCTACAATATTTCATATGGTTTTGATTTCTAATTTTCTGTATAAAACATGTAATTGTCATCTGTTAATATTCTGTAAGGATTTAAATGTTAGAACATCCATGATTGTAAAAAAATACTATTATATTTTATGCTCTAAGGTGTTTGATAGTCAGATAAGGTAATAATGTTAAGCTTACTGCCTCTATTTCACTGTAATTTTATCAGTATTTTCTTCTCGATG
Organism: Dasyprocta punctata; assembly: GCA_004363535.1. Taxonomy (NCBI): domain Eukaryota; kingdom Metazoa; phylum Chordata; class Mammalia; order Rodentia; family Dasyproctidae; genus Dasyprocta; species Dasyprocta punctata. The sequence continues at coordinate 9,248 of RJWM01025586.1, read as the reverse complement.
TTCAACAACTGAGGGTTGAAGACCAAAAAACTCAAAAGCTAGATGGGCTAGGAAGACAGCCAGTATTTTGGTACCAGCCCTTCAAGGTCAGTTAGGTTCCAGGGTATAAGAGAACCCCTACAGGAGCATCCTGTTATTCTGTGAGTCCCTGGTATTCTGACCAAGGAGATTGTAGGACCACCAGAAAGGGTGATCTATGATATATAGAGTGTGCCAAAGGAACGTCACCAGGGGAAAAAAATCTCTCAAGCTTTCACAGAAAGCAACTTGGTCAAGCAACGGCCATGACATATCCTGATGGCTGACACTGACAAGAACTAAGAGGCTACACATGGTTTCAAGGAAAATCCTGAGGAGATTTAACTGATATTGATATATAGCAAGAGGTTAATTTTTATTAGTACAGGTCTCAGTTTAACTTGGTCTTGAACATCTGACAGAAAAGTATAATCAAAAGGTAAAAAAAAATTGTCATAATAAGTTACAATACAAAAGGGGTTCCAATCATCAACCCCTTCTGGCAGTTTCCAGCTATTCCAGTAATTGACCACTGCTATGGACTATTAAAAATAAATTACAATAACGTCTGTAAAAGAATTCTAACTGCTGCTATTGCAAAAACAAAAAGGGGCAATATGTTGGGGACCAGAAATTCACAATGATTAATTTTACATATTTCTCTAAGGAATAAATGGAGGCTTGGAATTATGGCATTTTAAAATAAGATACTATATGGTATCTTCTTTTTAAAAAACTTATAAATTGTTTATTTCTTGAATTTTCCACTTAATATTTTCAGACTGTAGAAGACAAACCAGATAAGGGAGAGTACTGTACTACTGCTTTGTATACAGATACTGTGAATGTTTTTAAAACACAGAGATTTTTCTGGTCAGAAGAGCTACCAGAAAAGTCCTTGATGAGCAAGTAGTACACTCCAAGGGTTATCTAAACTCCTCTGTGATTTGCCATTAGTGAATGAGTTCAGTTGGCACCTTTCCAAAATGGTCACTGACCAATAACCTTCTCCTGGGAGATATCTGAACCTGTATAACTCACCAGCCACTGCTTTTCAATGTGTGCATTTCTTTGTGCAGGTCTGTGGGGTTGCCAGTAGTCACCATGCATCTGCAGGTCTGAACTTGACTCTCCCATTATGTGAGCTGGGGCTCTGGGAGGCAGCTCTGCTTTCTACCACTTCCTCCTGCATTGTGATCCCAGTCTTCTCTCTCCTCACGGGCCCCACTTCTCGCTTCAGACCCTTGCTGGACCCTGAGGATCCACTTTGCTTCTCCTCTTCCACACATTGCTGTATTCCAGAGTGTTGAGTCCAAATCTCACAAAGCCGTTTGCTGCTTATCATTCAACCATATCCCTCAGTTCAATCCAATGAACTCTTGGAGGGTTTTTTCAGAGTTTTATTCCTCTATTTGCTTCTAAAAGTAGAAAAATGAGTAATATTGACAACCAAGATATGAAGTCTTGCAGATCCCAGTTCCGTTATGAATTCAAAAGAGAACTGAACATGTTGTGCCTAGATTATATGACTCCTGATGTTTTCCAGGATTATTTCTAAGTTTCTTTTCAGGAACATAATAGAGGTTAAGATGTATACAGATCAGTTAAATTTGTATGTGTGAACTACAACCTTGTCCACTTAACATACTTAGTGAGAGAATTATAAATACACTTGTGATAATTAGCACTGAACACCTTACTTAATGCAATATATACAGTGTTAACTCTTCGTACTCCTTTCCTCCACCCACCTTCTTTTCCTGAATGTGAAAGAAACCACTTCTGTCTTTTGATAGCAAAATTTTCTGTCCTGTAGTTGCACATGTAAATGTGTCTGCTTGTGCACAGATAACATCCTGCACCTTTGAGGTTTCTGATTAACAGTGATGCAAGAGGCTGTGGGATTTCTGTTTGGCAGAAAAGTGTGGTGTGTCTGTTTATCTTTGAAGTATCTGCAACATCTACAGTTTCCTCTACCAGCAGCCTCACCACTGATCTCTCACAGATATAAAGCTACATTTAATTTTATATATCTAAATTGGAAGCATTAATTGATAACATTTCTTGTAGTTTGATGAAAAATTGTCTTGTACTATGCTTGCAAATTGTATCTTCTGAAGTGAGAAAATTTCTGTTGCTCCTTGTTCTTGCCCATACAATGAATTAAGAGGGACTACCCACTCCTAAATCATCTCTGGAGAAACAACAGCAGTAACAAAGGGATTGAGTATGGAAAGAATGAACCATGTCTGGGTAGAGTGAGACCTGAATGAACCTGGTGAGTGGAGGTCACTGGGTAATGTAGGAGATAGTGAATGCCTTTGAGCTGGGAAGAGGACACAGGAGGAAATGTGTGTATGAACAGCAGGAAAGGTTTGATTTTTGCCAGTTGATTCATCTTTTCATTGTAGCCACAGAAATCTGTGGAAGCAATCTAAACTACTCACTGTGTCCATGATTCATATCAGGAAGTACAAATGTTACTAACTTTCAAAGTCCAATAAAGAGAAAATATTAAAAGATCAGGCACAAATACTACAAAAAAGTTATACACCAAAAATAAAAGAAAGCTGGGTAAGGTACAGTATGAAACAAAATGGACATGTACAAATAAAAGTAAAAAGTAAAATAATAATGAAATATCCAAAAATTAAATTAAAAACAGTATTAGAAAGCAGAAAATAATGAAAATACTTTAATTATCTAGAATATATGGCAACTTAAACATACATGTGGAATAAAGAGGTTCAACATGTACATTCCAGTATCCAAAGAGAGCACATCTATCTTAGTAATTGACAGGTCAAACAGATAAAAATAACAAATTTAAAAGACTTTAACTATGCCATTAAATGTTACTTGTTCTTTTGTTCCTATGTACACATAAATAAATGTTTAATGCTCCTTGAGACTGTCATAACAAGGTATTAATTTCACAATATGTGGGATATACTCATATCAACTACCTGCCTTAATATATGAATATGTACTTCTATGATGTGCTTCAAAAAGCATCTTTTCTTAGGAAAAATTATATTCAAGTGTGGTATAATTTCTTCTTAGCCTGACAAAAAATTCATTGACTATTCTTATTTCTCGAGAGATGAAACTGAAATCAGAACAACTTTTGTATTTCATTTTGAGAGTGCAAATCCATCTTTATGGTCCATTCTAACTTTAGAAAGATAACAGTCATCAGCACATGGTAAAACCTAAAGGAAGTGGATGTTACAAGACACAGAATAAAGACTGAGCAGCAGAAGTTCTTTTTCTTAGGAGAGCAGAATTTTCCAATGATGATAGAGATTTCTGTCTGGAAAGGTTTGAAATAGACAAAAATGAACAGAGGCGAGAAAAGAGAAATAAGGAGCATTGTTGAAGAATCCAGGACCATCACACACATGGAGAATAGCCAGTGCCATAGATATGTGACTCATTCTCCTTTGAGGAGATCAAACACAAAAAACAAGTATCTGGAACTCCACTGGGACACATATGCATTGGAGACCATATCTTATGTAGAGTCTTGAAAAGTACGTCAAACAGCTTACAGTGAAGACATTCACAAGACCATGCTTTTCCAAATAGCAGATTATTTACTATGACACAACACAAATTCAAATACCCAGAAAAGAAACAAAAATTTGACCATGGGAGGCACATCCTGAAATCTCCAAGGATGGATTCCTGTTCTGTCTTCAGTGCTAATATGGGATCATTCATGAGAACCTACCTCTCTTGTCAGTTTTCTTTGCTGTACAGTGAGACTGGAGAATCACCAACTCCAGTGGTAGGAATGACAAGAACATAGATAGGAAGACAAATTTCTGCCCAGAAGCCAGTATTTGGGAAAGACAACAGTAAAGCAGAAACCATGTGAGCAGTGAGTTTGTGGGGAAGAGAAAGAAACTCAAAGGTAGACCCAGTCTATAGGGGTGGGATTTTGTGTGTGTAAGATTATATTCAGAAGGTTTTTTTCAAAGGTAGCGAAGTTTACATCTGCCTTCATTCAGTATACACACACACACACACACCCCAAATCTCAATACCGCTATGACTTTACAGTCAAGTACAGCACAGTGGCTTAGAGTGATTTTCATGTATAACCAGTTGAACACATCCCAGACATATTGCTGCATATAGACTTAACATTCAGCCTCTCTCTCTCTCTCCCTTCCTCCCTCCCATCAGAGACCATATGAAAAGGAAACTTTCTATACTTCAAACAGCAATTAGCTGCTGTCTTTCAAATATCTTGTTTGATAAAACAAAACCTGACATCAGGTGTCTTTCTGTTCATAAGGCTGACACAGAAAGTGATATATATATATATATATATATATATATATATATATATAGTAGAGAAATAAAGCCACATATTACTACAGGTGTCTGGCTCAGTGACTGGTTCTACGCAGCTGACACAATAAGTGAGGGGCATTGTTTGGACTCAGTTCCACTGTTTTGTTCACCCATGAATTGTTTTCTTTTAGTGATACGTAGGACTACAAGGTCACACAGCCAGTATGTTGTGTCTGCAATAATTAAGAAGTACCTAACAATGAAAACCAATAGTCCTGGTAAGTTAGAAATTGGAATGAGATGCATGAAAACTTTTAGGGTGAGTGTATATGTGCTGTCTGTCTATACATGATACAGTAAAAACATTATTTCAAGATCAAGGAATTAAGACTATTGATCTCATAGATGGGTTTCCCTCTCCTTGCTTCTCTGGGGCTATTTGAAGTCACCAAGAGACCGAGAGTTGTCTTGAACATTTCCTGACTCTATTAAGGTTTGTCACTTCTCTCCTTCTCTCATATCTCAGAGAAAATTTGCCCTTAAGACTAGAATTTGTGAAAACTCTTTGCCTAGTAATTAATCACCCTCCACTGGGACATGGAGAGACCACAGATTACTAACTAGTTACCAGATAAGTCCCCGCGTTTCAATGTACTGTCTGCCTCCGGCACTGTCCTTCACAGTTTGAAGAATGAGAGCCCTTCTCTCCTATGCCTCCCTTTTCAGCATTTTTTCTGTGCCTCTTTTTCTTCCCTTCATTTCCATAGAAACTGTCAGTCCATTGGACTATTTTTTGTGGATTCTACTCAACATGTAAAGAAGAAAACTCTCAACACAGTGCTCAGAAATAGAATCAATTTTACAACTGCATGCCTCACTCTTCCTGTCAACAAAACAGGCACTCCAGTATTTTGTCACTTTAAAAATTCACTTGTTATTTGCTACTGTGAAAGAAAGCTTCTGGGCTAGTCAGAAGTAATAAATTTTGAAAATATACTGAGTCATTCTGTGTCTTTGTACCTGCATGATGAATACTAAGTATTTAATTAGCATCAGTTTTGGTATACAGCACATATATTAATGCAACTAGCGCATGCCACCATTTATTGACCATATACTAGAAATTGGAGGTAAAATTTTAAGCAAGCAGAAACTGTCTCAGATCATTAGGTTAGCTATGAAGACTGCTAGCATGGAAATAAATATAATGACTACTGTGGATGAAAGAAGATTTATGTAGGAAAATCACAGTGGACTTCTGGGAAGATGGTGGAGTAGTATACAGCAGAGAAAACAGCCTCTCTGAGAAACACCATCTAGTGGGAATATACCATTGTGAGGAAGACAAGAAGGATGGTAGTGGGTTCCTTGGGCCCAGAAAGAGTCTGGAATCTGAATAGAAGCCCACAGAGAGAGTGAAAAGAAAAACTTCAACAAAGAAGAAAGCAGTAGCTGATAGTACCTTCACCCAGAGCCAAACTCACTGCGTGAGGGGAGCTGTTGGAACTTTGGGATGTGTAGTCACTGTGTCATTGGTGGCTGGTGACCCTGGGAACGTCTGCAGAGAGACTCAGCAGTGGAGGAGAATGGCAGATGTGGAGGACTGTGCTGAATGGTGGTGAGTGCAGAGGACTCAGTCCACCCACTGGAGACAGCAATTGGCTGGGAGCCATTGTGTAGTCATGCCAGATAAACCCAGAACCAGAACTGTTGCTGGCTTCCTCCAGCATCTCCTAGCTGGGCACAGGCACATGAAAATTGCTTGGACTGCAGTAAGCCCAATAAGTCTGTTCTTGGGGCAGGCCTGCTAAGGTTGTCTACTACTCCATCATAAAGCAGTTGCTGGCTTTGGGGATACAGTACCATGATTCAGGATGCTGTCTCCACAGGCTGCCCACTAATGAATCCAGAGTGGATCCTGATAGTGGACTTTATTTTCCTTATTTTCTTGTTTGTTTTTTTTTATTTTTCTTTCTCTTTTATTGTTTTTTTTTTTTTTTTTTTTTTGTTCTTTTTGAGAGTGAGTGTGGTTTCTGGCCTCCTTGTGGGTGTGGTTTTGTTCTGTTCTATCTTTCGTCTCTTCCAGTTCTCTTTTCCTTCAGTCTTCTGCATCAGTTTCCCCAAGTCGGTGGGATCCATCTTTGTTCTCCAACCTACTTGTAATCTCTTTCTCTTTTCCAACTTCTCTATTTTCTCCTTAATCCATTTTGGGTCCTGACCTTTAAGGACAGAAGTGACGTATTGCAGACTTAAGTATTGTATGATTGTTTTACATTCTCTTGTATAGTCACAAATTCAATTCATACAGTTAAGGGTTGCAAATCAGGGGTTGGCTCAGTTTATTGTTTTGTAGGCTGTGTTTGATGCTGTTGGCTCCACTACAGTCAAAATTGACATGATTGTTCTGGAGAGCTGTTGGCCCTGATGGTCCAGGAGTGAGATTGACTGGGGGTCACAGATAGTGCGGAGGCATGGTGCCAAAAAACCAGAGGCTGGGCTAGGCCAACAATAACTTCTCATCTCTGACAAACCACAAGAATTTCATCAACACATGGAAATTAAATAGCACCCTTCTGAACAATAAGTGAGTCATAGATGAAATTAGACAGTTTTTACAGTTGCATGACAATGCAACATATTGGAACTTGTGGTGCACAATGAAAGCAGTCTTAAGAGGGAAATTTGTAGCAGTAAATACTCATATCAGGAAAACAGAGCAAGCTCATATAAGCAAGCTAATGTCGAACCTCAAACTTCTAGAAAAAGAAGAGCAGACTAAAGTAAAAGCTCTTACAAGAGAGGAAATTATAAGGATCAGAGAAGAAATTAGCACACTGGAGACTAAAAAAGCAGTACAAAGAATCAATGAATTGACAAACCCTAGGCCAACCTTATCAAAAAAAGGAAAGAAAAGGCTCAAATTCATGCAATTAGGAATGAAAAGGGTGAAATCACAACAGACCCTGTAGAAATCTAGAAAATTATCTATACCTACTTTGAAAACTTGTATTCTAATAAGATGGAAAATATAGAAGAAATGGACAGATTTCTAGATATATATGAATTAGCAAAGTTGAATCAGGAAGTTATAAAAATTCTAAACAACCCAAAATCAATAAATTAAATTAAAGATGTAATTAAAACCCTATCAACAAAGAAAATCCCAGGCCCTGATGGATTCACTGCTGAATTCTATACGAAATTTAGTGAAGACTTAACAACACTACATCTCAAACTCTTCAATGAAATTGAAAGGGAAGCAATACTCCCAAATTCATTCCTAAAAGCAAGCATTACTCTGACTCCAAAACCAGAGAAGGACCCAAATAAGAAAGAGAATTACAGGCCAGTCCCCCTAATGAACACTGATGCAAAAATTCTCAAGAAGATACTCACAAACAGACTGCAGCAAATCCTCAGAAAGATTGTACACTATGATCAAGTGGGGTTCATCCCAGGGATGCAGGAATGGTTCAGCATATGTAAATCCATAAATGTAATACATCATAATAACAGAGCCAAGGATAAAAATCACATGATTATCTCAATAGAGGAAGAAAAATCTTTTGATGAAGTCCAGTACCCATTCAATACCCTCAGAAATTGGAATCGATGGTCTTTATCTCAATCTGATAAAAGCCATCTATGACAAACCAACAGTCAATACTATACTAAATGGACAAAAACTGAAAGCTTTCGTTCTAAAATCAGGAACCAGACAGAGATGTCCACTGTCTCCACTCTTATTCAACATAGTCCTGGAAACTTTGGCCAGAGCAATTAAACAAGAGAAAGAAATAAAAAGAATAAAGATAGGAAAGGAAGAAGTAAAGCTATCATTATTTGCAGATGACATGGTATTCTACTTAGAAGACCCCCCAAAACTCCACCAAAAGACTTCTAGATTTGTTAAGCAAATTTAGTAATGTAGCTTGTTACAAAGTCAACACTCAAAAATCAATTGCCTTCTTGTACACGAATAACAAACTCACTAAGAGAGAAATCAGGGAAATAATACCTTCTACAACAGCATCCAAAAAATGAAATACTTAGGAATCAGTCTGATGAAAAATTTAAAAGACCTCTATCTTGAAAACTATAGTACTCTGAAAAGGAGATTGAAGAGGGTATTAGAAAATGGAGAGACATCCCATGCTCTTGGGTAGGTAGAATCAATATTGTGAAAATGGCCATACTTCCAAAGCTGTTATACAGATGCAATGCAGTCCCAATCAAAATTTCAATAACATATCTTACAGAATTAGAGAAAACAATCCTAAAATTCATCTGGAATCAGAAGAGACCTAGAATAGCAAAGATGATCCTGGGCAACAAAGACAAGACAGGCAACATCACAATTCCTGACTTGAAATTATACTATAAAGCTACTGTGATAAAAACAGTGTGGTACTGGAAAAAAAAAACAGACCTGAAGATCAACGAAATGGATTAGAAGATACAGAAACAACTGGAGACACACTAGGTTGCCTTATCTTTGACAAAGGTGCCAAACACATTCACTGGAAGAAGCATAGCCTTTTTAATAAATGGTGTTGTAAAAACTGGTTTTCCACATGCCAAAGATTAAAACTGGACCTATATCATTCACCATGTCCTAAGCTAAAATATGAATGGAATAAAGATCTGAATATTAAAATAGAAACATTAAATTTTCTGGGAGATAGAGAAGGTAAAACTCTTGAAGACATTGGTGTAAGCAAAGACTTTATGAATAAAACCCAGATTGCACAAGACTTATCCCAAAGAATCAACCAATGGGATCTCATCCTATTGAAAAGCTTTTGCACAGCAACAGAAACCACCAACAGAGTGAAAAGACAACCTACAATGTGGGAGAAAATGTATGCCAGCTGTCCCTCAGGTAAAGGATTGCTATCAAGAACATATAGAGAACTAAAAAAAAAAAA
>RJWM01025585.1:0-28826 GCA_004363535.1 Dasyprocta punctata | reverse complement strand
CCTTCTTAAGCAGCTACTAAACCAAAAACACTTCCATTATTGAATTCTCAAAAGCCCTGAGCCACAATGCATCAACCCTAATTTCCCCGGAGCCAGGTACCAGACAGCCTAGGGCAGCACCTCTGCTCTGCTGCCTGAGGAATCATGTGAAACAGTCAGTTCTTAAAATAGCAACCCCAGCTAATCCCATGCCCTGGTCCTTAATACTCCAACTTGCTGCAAGTGTCCAAGGGCATTTCCGGGGTGATCCATGTGGGAGAATTCTATCACTGTGAACTGGAAGTGACGAAGTTCTGCCTTTCATCTATTTCCAAGGGTCAGTGTTGTTGAGAGAGGGGACCACCTCCCGAGATGAAGCTGGCCAACTATGGGTTAACTGTACGGCTAATGCTTTGGGAAACTGATAATAGCTGAGCCCCCAAAATGGATCGAACGTACGGGTTCAGCTGTGACGTAAACGTCAGTGAAGCGTAGAGGACTTGGTAAGGCCTGTGTGAAGTTCCTGCCTCCTTGATCGTTGTTCATTTCCTTTGAGCCACTGCTTTTGCTTCTGTAGCTCTGTTTTGTCCAATAAAAAACTGCCCCATAGGATAGAAACAATATACAATTGAAAACAGGGCTGTGTTTTGGGTTCTCGAGTGGACATTGATTACTCAGGGGATGCCAGCAGTAAACTGCTCTGTGGCCTACTACTCTGTGTGTTTCGTCGATTCTGTCGGAGAGTCCATGCAGCCCCCGCTTCATTATGCCCACAATCGAAATGTCTCTCTTTTAGTGCCGCAACAGCCAAGAAAGTGTGGAAGTAGAAGCCAGGGGCTTGATATTCATCTAGAAGTAAGGACAGAGAGTGTCCTTGTAGAGATGAGGAGCAGAGGGAGAGGAGGATTTGGGGGAGGGTAACAAGGCTGGAGGATGGCCAGCTTCAGGAGGGGGTTTGTGCTGTACTGATCTGGAGGCACCCATGGGCTTGATTCACAGAGGGGAATGGAGTGTGGGTCTGGGCATGAGCTGAGCCCACAGCATACATTCACACAGAGGAAAGACACGAGCCAACTCTGCATGTTCACAAAGTGCTCCCCACTTGGGCAGCAGGAGGCCCACAAGAGGAAGCGAAACAGGAGAGAGCTTGAGAAAGGCCCAGGAGAAGCCACTACAGCAGCAGGAAGGGTGGGAAAAAAGCAGAGAGAAGTGGTCTGGAGGCCGAGGGAGAAATCCATTTGAAGGAGAGATTAAACCTTGCCCATTGCACAGACAAAGGCCTTTCGGGAGAGCAGTCTGGAAAAGTTTCCATTGTGGGGAAGTTCGTTTAACTGTCTTAATAACTCAAGTTTTGTTCTGAAAAGCTGTCTGATTTATGAAACCTTAAACTGTCTTACAGTTTTATCATAGGGAAGAAAAATTGCTGCCTCTCCTTAGTAGCGCCTTTCACTAACTGAAGCATAGCTTTCCCTATAATCAAGGCCTCCCACTAAATTGGGACATTTGAATCTACACTGATACCCCATTATCACTCAGAGTCTACAGTTCACATTATAGGGTGTTGTCCGTTATATGGCTTCGACAAATTTATAACACCCTGCATCCACCACAACATACAGACTAACTTCACTGCACTGAAATTCATCCTCTCCTCTGACTCCTTCAAAACACTGATCTTTTTACTGCCTCTGTAGTTTTGCCTTCTCTAAAATGTCTCAGAGTTAGAATCATACTTTACTGAGCTTTTGGGGACTGCCTTCTTAGTATGTTTCTATAGTTTCTCCATGGCTTCCCAACTCTTGCTAGTGCATATCTTTTAAGGGTAGAGCAAAAAGATACACTGCTTGCTTCACTGTCTAGATCTGACAGTTTATTTACCCATTCAACTACTGAAGAAACCTTGGTTGCTTTCGAAATTTGAAAATTATAAATAAAGCTCCTCATACTCCTGTTCAAGTTTTTGTGCACATGTAAGTTTTGGATAAACCAAGGAGTATAAATTCTGGATCATATTGTAAGACAATGTTTGGTTTTGTTAAGAACTGCCATCTTTCTTTCTTTCTTTCTTTCTTTCTTTCTTTCTTTCTTTCTTTCTTTCTTTCTTTCTTTCAAACACATGACCTCACGCCTGCCAGGCAGGTGCTTATGCTGCTGAGCTAAATCCCTGGCCACAACTTTCTTGAAAGTGGCTGTTCCATTTTACATTCCCTTCAGCAGCTCGTGAGTGTTCCAGTTTCTCCATATCCTCACCAACATGAGCTTTGGTCAGTGTTCTAGATTCTGGCTATTCTAATGATTGTGTAAGGTAACACTTGACTTAATGATAAACATTGTAATAGTTGATCCATTGTGTCAACTTGAGAAGTTTAGAATCTTAACTAAGTAACTCAGCAGTTCTCTAGGGAGGCTATTTATGCTCCAGGATATTTGTAATGGTTGATTTGTTGTGTCAACTTGAGAAGTTTAGAAGTTTTACTAAGTGACTCAGCAGGGAGCCTGGGTCCTCACTTTGTAAACATCCTCAGCCTGTGTAAGAGGGGGGCACAGAGATGGTGTGACTGCTACACCCACCCTAGGGCAGGTAACCTGCATACCATATAAGAGAGGAAATGAGGCTTGTTCTTCCCCTTTTTGCTCTTGTTGCTTTTGCTCTCTTCCACTGCCAGGAACTGCTTCTCCTCTGCTGCGCCACCCTGCCTTGGAGCCAGCGGATTATAAACAGAAACTTCTACAAACTGTGAGTTAAATACACCTTTCCTTCATTAATTTTGGGCCTCTGGTATTTTGTCTCAGCAACAAGAAAAAAGTAACTAAGACAAACATCTACTTTAGAATAAGTTTATATTTACAGAAAAATTTTGAATACAGAATATTTCCATATATTCATTGTTCTTTTTCTTCTATTGTTAATCTTATATTGCAACAGTAGATGAAGAAGCTACATTGATACACTATAATTTACTAATTCCAGGTTTACCTGGTTTTCATCTACTGTCCATTTTCTGTTACAGAATACTGTTCAGGATGCCATCATATAATACCTCCTTGCTTTCCTGTGATTTGTATCAATTTCTTGGTCTTTCTTTGTTGTGATGACCTTGAAAGTTTTGAAGATACTTATTGGGTGTTTTATTCTCACTCAAGTTTGTTTTGTCTAGTAATTTTTTAACGGTTAAATTGGGCCAATGATTATTTGGGAACACCACTACAAAGGTGACTTATTAGTATCAACACATCACATTCTGTGATCAGTAGAACTTACCACTGGAGATACAAACTTAACAGACTCTGACACACAAGTGGGCCTTCAAGCTATGACAGGTCTCACATATGAACAACTTGGGTTACGACTGGAATTTTAGTTTTAACTAATGACCTAAGTCTTGAGTTACAACCCAAATGCTGGCTGCTTGTGCAGTTGTAAACAAAGACTCATGACGCCAGAGAAGCATGTGGAAGGGTACATAAGCATTAGTCTGAGCCCCGAAAAGCATGTTTTAGAAGTGACTTTGTCAATGCTTTATCGTTACAATTACTGCTACCAAAATGGCCCCTAAAAAGTTAGAAAAGAAGCTAAGGAAGAAAGGGAAGATAAAGAAAGCAATCGCAATAGAAGTGAATAGTGTTAAATAGAAGACAGAAACAGACAACCTCAGAGCAGTTTTTGGTTCTAAAAAGGTTGAGGCTGAGTGAGCCAGAAGCAGGTCCTAGCAGGCTACAGCCTCTCCCAAGGAGAGAAGAGACACCAGAGAGCCTGGTGTTCCTGCGGAAGGGGCCTCCCCTGCCAAACAGTAACCACCTTCCATTTCATCTCCCTGCCTGCAGGTCAAAGATGTCAATTTGAGTGGTGAGTACAGTATGAAATTATTGTTTCTGATTAACTAGGCACATTTTATAACTTTTTTGTGAATACACTAGGAAAATTATTGGTGTTTCTGATAAACTATGTATATTATACAACCCTTTTTATTATGAAAAGGTTAGTTAAGCGGTGCTTTGGATGGTTTGGAATGTATTAGGGGCATTTGTATTATTTTATTTCTTATGGGAAAATAGTTGACTTACAGCCAACTTGAGTTACAACCAGCCCTCACAAATGAATTGAGTTCGTAAGTCCAGGGTCCACTGTAATATTTGTTAGGTTTCTCCGTGGTAGCTATTTCCAGCTTGCCCTATTATATTTTTGGAAGAAAGTCATTATGTCTAGCCTGCACTCAGGTACGGTTGGTGGTATGGTTTCTATCTGGCAAGACTTCTCAAAGCTTCATGTGTCCAGGAGGAGGGGCTTGGGGAGTTGATTAGATCGTGGGGGTTCTGTACTCATCAGTGGATAAATTTACGGATGAGTTCAAAGATAAATGCTCTGGTAGGAAGTGAGGCCTGGTTGGAGGTGGTTCGCTGGGGACATACCTCCTTCCTTGTCTCCTATCTTCTCTGCTTCCTGGCCACCATGATGTGAACAGTTTTCTTCTACGTAGATCTATCCACTATGCCTTTCTGACTTGGAACCAACTGACTATGAACAGACAACATGAGCCAAAATACACTTTTCTTTCCTTAATTTGTGGGTGTTGGGTATTGTCTTGGTGATAAGCAGAGTGACTAAGATAGATTTTGCTACTGAGAGTAGGGTCATTTCTGTGACTACCTGACTATGTGGTTTAGAAGTGCCTTTGCAACTGGCTTGTGGGAGGTATTTGAAAAGGTTTGGAGATGCCCGCCAGAGAAGCTTTAGTGTGCTGTAAGTTGAACTTGATGGGCAATACTGGTCTGAGCTCAAAATGCTGCTAGAAATGCAGAAGGTAAGGGTCAGGCTGACATTTCAGTTGCGAACAAGGGCTCCGCTGGCAGTTGGACTCAAGACCATGTGCTTTATGCTCTAGAAAAAAAAATTTTGTTCCCTTTGCTCCTGTTCTGAGACTTTGCATGAGTCTAAAGTTAAGGGTAGTTGACTAATTAAGGTGGTGGAGGACTTTACAAGGCAGCCTAAAGTTGACGTTGTGGCAAGGATACTGTTGGTGGGTTTTAGCCAGGTTTATATTAAAAATCAAGAACAAAAAGTCCATTTGAAGTTTTCAGTTTTCCCAGATATGAAGTACATTACCTGCAAAGTTACAGGGACTCAAAAGTAGGAGTTTGGTTCAAGTCTTAAATGAGACTTTGGACTTGGATTTTTCAGCAATGCTGGACTATAAAAGCTTTGGCAACTCTTAAGAGTTGAACTAGATACATTTTGCACAAAGAGGTAGACATGAGTCTTTTGGGGTCCCAGGGCAGAGTGGTATGGTTTAGATTTCCAGTGTTCCCCCAAAGCCTCATGCATTGAAAGGCAGGGCTTTTGGAAGGTGAGTAGATAATGGGGGAGCTATTAGGAAGCAGGACCTGGTAGGAGGTGGGTCCCTGGGAGCGTGACCTGTAAGAGGACCTCTCTGTCTGGCCCCTCCTCTCCTCTGCTTCCTGGCTGTCAGGGCATGAATAGCTTTCCTCTTCCCAGATGCTTCCACTGTACGCTTACTGCCTTATAGCCAGATAACTGGGAACTAAAAATATGACCCCAAATAAACCTCTCCTCCTCTTAATTTTTGGGCATCATGCGTTGTGTCTCAGCAATGAGAAAACTGATGGAGTCAGAATGGGGTCGATATTCACCTCTTGGCAAGGAAATCTACCTAAGTTATTTTGAATGCATCTGTAAAGAAGAATTGATCCCTTCCACATTTACTCAAGAATGCAGTCATTTATATCAGGAGGAACTCATGCCTATTCTATTATTTGGACAAAAAAATCAATAAATTCTATTATTTACTTTGCTGCTTAAACTGATTAGTCACTGGGAGCTTTTTCAACTGGCTCCTCTAATCCTCTGAAGCACTCTAAGCATTTAGGTTATTAGCAGTGTTTTACTTTACATTGCCACAAGATGTTCCAAGATGCTTTTGCATTGTCCCTGGCCCAATCCTAGAATCAGTGTTTCTCAATCCTTTGTATTTTTTACTTTTATTTATTTATTTATTTTTGGCACCAGGGATCGAACTCACAACCTCGCGCCTGCCAGGCAGGTGCTTAAGCCGCTGAGCCAAACTCCCAGTCCTAGTTTTTTGAGGCAGGGTCATACTACGTAGCTAAGGCCAGCCTTGCACTCGCGGTGTAGCCCAAGCTGGCCTCGAACTCACAATGCTCCTCCTACTTCAGCCTCCGGAGTGCTGGGATTAAAGGTATGTGCCATCACACCCGGCTCTATTTTTTATTTTTAAAAATTGATTTAATATTGATGAATCAGTGCTTGTAAAATAACCTTATAATTTATATTTTATGTACTATCTTATTTCTATATATCAAGGTTATATAATTTAATTTGTAGATTTAATTTTTTTTTTTTTAAGTTTAGAGAACGAGATCAAGGTCTGGTTGTGCTCTTTCCTGCTGGGTGCCACTGTTTCCAGGACTTCCTGGCAAAAAGTGATATTTCCATGTACATCTATATCCACTTATCTATATGTATGTAGAGTGCATACACTAGAATGTTGTGTGATTATAATCAAAATGTTAACATATGAAACATTAAAAGTCAGGCACAATACATACAGGTTAAGTAAAACCAAACATTGTCCATTCCCCTCTAAATGGACATTTATGTTACTATCAATTCTTTGGTAGTACAAGGAGTACTACAATAAACATTTTATAAAAATGCATCCTTGGGTACATAAGTGAAAGATTTTTCTTTTATATTTGTCTAAGAGCAGAGTTGTTTGGTCATAGGGGACATACATCATCAGTTTTACTAATTATTTACTAAAATTGTGTGGAAGTTCTTGATATTGCATATTTTAACAAAACTTTATACTGAGACATACATGTGGTCAGTTTAATGTAAGCATGCCATGCCATCTTATTTTGGGGTACATTTGTAATTCTTTCTAAAATAACAGATGAAGTTAAGCAACTTGTTATTATCTATTGACTGAATTTCATGATCACAGATATGTTTCCATTTCTGTTAATGCTGTTTTTATTCATATTTTTTTGTCAACTTGGAATTGATTTATAGACAGTGTATATGGGGATCTTATTTTATGTTTTATATGGAAAAATGTTACATGTGTGTAACCAGTAACCCCCACTTCAGCACTTTTAAATGCATGGTTTACTTAACGGATTTCCATGGAAACAGCACCCTGCCTCTGAGATCCTCCTCTCACTCTGTCCTCCCCCCAACACTGCACTTGTTCCTTTGTGCCACACCTCAGCTGTTTGGTTCTGTTTTGATGTGGATCGCGCTCCTGACTTCTGAGAACACTTTCAGGGCAGGGGCAGCGGGATAACGGCAGAGCGAGACCCGCTGCACTCACGTGGAGAATGTGCAGCCCTGGTGTAACACGGCTGAGACAAGCCCAGGGAGAGTCAGGAGAGGACACTGATGCGGAGGAATTGCTGCCTTGGCTGAGTGATCGGTCATCTTAAGGCTCTCAGAGGGTAGACAGGCTCACCCTTCAGTGACCACCTGCCACATGAGGCAAAGCAAGGTGCCCAGTTGATCTGTGAGCCGGCAGCAGGGGGCACAGAGATGAGAAGCATCTGCTGCTACCCCTCATGTAGACAGGAGATAGCACACAGTCAGCACACAGGTGGGATCTAGTTGAAGTCTGTCAGTAACACAGGTCTCTGAGCTCTTTATGGATCTAACATCAGTGTGTTAGAACCTTTCTCATGGCCCACTGAGGAAAAAACCCTACAACCTGAAACAGCTCTCTGTAGCCCACACTTGTCCCAGGACCAGGGGAAGACACCACAGAGGCGCCTCCAGAGCTATGCTGGCATCTGATCAACCCCATCCACGTGCACAGCACAGGAGAGCACAGTGCACCCCAGGAAGCAAAGCTGGGGACCAGGGACCTTGCCTGAGACGCACTGATAATTCTGCTGGTCACAGTCACCAGAGCGACAAGGACAATTTCAAGGAGGGCATTTCCTGCAGTTGGGATCCATGCAGGACCAAGTTTTTGTTGTGGGTGCCCTGCCTCTAGGCATAGCCAGTTTCTGCCACTCCTGGCACAAAAAAGGGGCTTTAAAATGTGGCAGCAGACATTCCAGTGGTGTGCAGACTCCTGGGGCTAAAAGCTCAGCTGTAGGTTATTTAAATAGTTTTGTGTTCACTTCATTGTCTTGTGAATTCCATCACAACTTGTCAATTAAATGATTGCACCTTTGATGGAAATGATTGTCTGTGCTGTGGGTGCTTTCAACATTCTCCTGTTTGGGCAGGTGTGGTGGTGCACCTCTATAATTCTAGCACTTGGGAGGCAAAGCAGGAGGATAGCTGTGGGTTCAAGGCCAGCCTGAACTACATAACGAGTTCAAGGCCAGCCTCAACTACATAATGAGACCCTGTGTCTAAAAAAAATTGATTTTCAGCTAATTATTCTGATGAATGTGTAAGTATTTTTAATCACTTCCTTAGTGATCTTGGTTGGAGTTCACATGGGTTTTTGAATTTTTGATGTCTTTTATCAGTTTTGAAAATTTTCAGTTCTTATTATCGCTTCTATTTCATCACCCATTCTTTTTGGTATATATATATATTTATTTGGCTTTTTGCTGTGTCACTCAGTTTCTAGCTCTATTTCTGTATTTTCTATTCTTTAGCTTTTCAATATTTTATTTTGGTATTTTATTCTGACCTATCTTCTAATTCACTAATTCTCTCATCAGAGTTCTTAAATTCCAGTCACAATTATTTTTTCAGAATTTATTTTTGTTTCTAGTTCAGTGTTAAACTTAGTTAATATATCTTGCAATCACTTGAATATTGTTCCTTTGGCAGTCTGGTAACTGCATTATCTAGATTTTTAGTGAATCTGTTTCTCTTTTCTGCTTTCCTCTTATTTATTATTTAAGATATATTTTCTTTTTTTTTTTTCTGTCTGTTCATTTTCTGTTAACTCTAAACTCTGAATACAAAAATTTGTTAACACCACTTGGGACCTAGCACAAGAGTGTGTTAGAGAGGATTTGCATCTGATTCTGAGCACTTGGGAGTCCAAGCAATGCTGCTTCCACTTAATCTGAGTTTGTCGCTGGGCTCCAGAGCCCAAATGATTTAAGAGATACAACCTACTCCTAGGGAAGCTTCATTTGGGATTCGTATGCTGATCCTCTGGTGGGCCTTACACTTGTTCTGTCTTTAGATCCATGGAACTATCAAAATATTTCTTTAGTCCTTAACTTTCCCAGATGCTTCTTCCAGAACTATGACATCTACAGGGGAAGACTGGCCCTATATGACCATCTTTCTGTTTTTTATTTTTTTTCCCTTTCCTTGTATTTGGCCCTTGAAGTCGGGTATTTAATGTCTTGCTCGAAATGTTTGCGTGGTGTCTTTCAAGTTTGTCTTCAGGCAAGTTTGTCTGAATGGTGCTGTCTGCCACTGTCCACCTCAAAAATTTCATCTACAGTTTTTGTTTGGCCATATGGTTTTTGTAAGTAAGTATGAAGAGAGACTATCTCTAATATTATTAATTTAATAGAAAGCAATTACATCAGTGCCTGAAAATGCACCACTGCATATTTTTGTTCTTCTGAAGCAATGCCTTTTATTTGTACCATTTTAAAATAAAATGACCAGTATAATCCAGGGGTTCCTGATAGTGTCGAACTCCTCTCAGGGTGTGGGCTGATGGCCAATTGTTGAGTCAGAGACGACATCTGGATATCGGATTTCATTCAGGGGTATGAACAGAAGCTGCTGAATGGCAGAATGCTCTTCTTCAGTCAAAGCAATAGTCATCCTTTGTTTATTTACTTGGTCATTAATGAGTACCCATAACAGCAGTCCCCGCTTATCTGCTGTTTACTCTCTGTGACTTTAGTTATCTGAGGTCAAGCAAAAATATCTAACAGACAGTTCCAGAAAGACAGTTCAAACACTGTAAGCCATATGCTGTCTAAGTAGCGTGGCAGAGTCTTGACCATGCTGTTTGGCTCTGCTTGGGGCAAGGACTGATTATTCCCGGGTGCAGCGCAGTCACATATCACTGCAGGGGCAGCAGCTGCCGTGTGGCCAGTCGGGCTCTGTGAGAGGCAAGCTTGTCCGCTGCAGGCCTGCACAGACTGAACTCAGTCATTCAGCAAAGTCAAGGAGGCCGGCACACTCGCAGCCCTGGGAAGCAGCCCTGGAAGCGCATAGGATGTTCTTACTTTAGCATGAATGTAAGGCAGTATCGACAAAACATGTCATTGTGTAAAGAGGGTTAGATCCATCTCATCGTGTAAAGAGGGTTAGATCCATGTCATTGTGTAAAGAGGGTTAGATCCATCTCATCGTGTAAAGAGGGTTAGATCCCTGTTTTACTATAGCTCAGTGAACCCAGGATCTCTGTTCTTCATGTCGTACATTTAAAAACAATCTGATTCCACTTTATCCTTTTTAAATAATTTTTATTTCCTTTTCCCATTCCCCCTCCCCCACCTTAGTTCCTCTTTTCTTTTGAACAATTTCTTTCCGTTACACAATATCTATTGTGCATTTTGGTTCTCATTTACTTTTTCAGTTTCTCACACAAGGGCGACAATGTGAGTTTTACACATGTGAGTCCGATTTATTTCACTTAAGAGCATGATCTCAAGGTGCATCCATTTACCTAGCAACGTCTCAAGTTATGAAGAGTAGTACTCCATTGCATATATATATTAAAAAAATCTTCCTTCCCATTCATTGGTTGATGGGCATTTGGGTTGTTTCCTAGATTGAGCTATTACAAACTGTGCTGGTATATCTAAAATGTACCAGCAAACAATGAAAAAAATTACAAAAGAAAATAGAAAAAAAACCCCCAAATTCATACCTATTTAAAGGCCACATATTTCAAAGTTGATAAACTCTATATCCATGGTGGTTTGGAGTAAAACTGCAGTGCGTCCTTTAAAGCTTGTATTTTGCAAAGGATATGCATTTGCAATTCAGTTTTTAAAATTACGTTTTTAGCAGTGCTCATCTGATCCCCCTTAGGAACTAGGAGGCAGGAGGTGAATGACGTGTGCACAGGATGCAGGTCCTCAGAGACAGACGTGCGCTCCCGTGAGAACACGTGGGCTGGCGCAGGACAGCGCACCTGCGCACTGGCGAGGAGGACGCTTAGTCCGCACTGCCGCGGCAGCATCTGACGCTGAAGGCTCACTCGGCGTCACTTCCCAGGAGCCATGTCACCGGTCAGCTCCCTGCTTCTCCCCAGCAGCAAGGGCTCCCCCGTTCCACACCACGGCCAGGCGAATCCAGACTTAGATATCTGTTTTCAAACAGCT
Source organism: Dasyprocta punctata (assembly GCA_004363535.1). Classification (NCBI taxonomy): domain Eukaryota; kingdom Metazoa; phylum Chordata; class Mammalia; order Rodentia; family Dasyproctidae; genus Dasyprocta; species Dasyprocta punctata. The sequence goes on along the minus strand of RJWM01025585.1, from coordinate 17,546 downwards.
GACATCTCCACGTTATCCATCTAGAAACTCTTGCCATCCAACCACAGGTCAGTTACTGTCAGTCACCTGTGCCTCCGGGTGCTTCATTCCAGCGTTCTCCAGGGGGAACCGGCAGAGCAGGCCGAATTCTGAAGATCGATAAGGTCTGGGTTTCGCAGGGAGCAGGGCGTTTTGCAAACCTGCTAGGTTTGTGCTCTGCACTTTCTTACAGAAGTGAAATGATAAAAATCTGAGAACAGTCATGGGAATAGAGGAAAAGAAAGCCTGGGACTTTCCTGGGGCTACGCCTCTGGGGATAAAGGGGGAAGACAAAGGCGGTGCTTTCCGGCTATCAGTTCTGCTGTGGAGTTAGGCGGGCCTGAGTTCGGGACATCTTCTCACTCAGCACACACACACAGCACCCTGCTCCACACGCTTGGCCGAAGGCCCGCGAAACCGGCCACCGCGGCAGCCGGAATCACGACACCCAGAGGAGGCGCCTGCCCTTCAGCAGCCCATCTCGGATCAGTGCGGTAAGCACACGGGGAACTTGGAGCACTTCCTGCGTAATTTTTTGAAACAGCACAAAATAGGTATAGCCTCAACTCATTACGAGGAGTAACGGTGTTGCACAATTATAAATTGATTTAAAATTCTGGACTTGTCACCCCTCTGTGGGTTAATTCTAAAAAAAGCAGTAAGTGCTTTCCTAAATATCAATTAAAACAAATAAGTGAATGGAAGGTAAAAAGGGGAAAGGAATTATTAATGTGGAAAAACCAAATAATACTATTTCAGCAATGGTGACATTTCAGTGATTTTGACAGTATTTTAGAGCAGAGAGATTAATTTGAAAATTTCAAAAATCATTGCAAAGTAGTTTACAAAACCATGACCAAGTAAATACAAATGTGAGGTATCCAGTTAAAAGTCTTAAATTGTAAAATCCCAAAATAAAAACTTATTTATTACCATAATACCAATTAAGGAAGAAGGCCTTGAAGGAAAATTTTTAAAGTGTGATGAGGAGTATGGATGACCTTTCGTCTTAGTACTCTAGCAAGCTCTGTCAGGAGGAGCAGAAGGAAGCATCGCACTCAGTATCTGGCTTGTGTACAGAAAGAGGGAGAACGCGGAGTGTGGGGCACACAGGTCCAATCCCAGCACTCTGGGAGGCTGAGGCAGGAGGATCAAAAGTTTCAGCCCAGCCCGGGCAAATTATGACTTAGGGTAACCCTGCTGTCTCTAAAGAAATAAAAAGTAGAAAGGACGGGATGCAGTTCAGTAGTAAGGTCCTGTGTTCAATTCCCAATATAACAAAAAAGAAGAAAGAAGAAAAGCAACATTTGAGAAATTGAGAAATAGCAGTGTCAAGAAAAGAACCTTCATGAACAAAATGATGAGACAAAAGTTTTATATGTAACCTGGAAAATACAGACTAGATAAGTCATGCACACCAGCTCTAATTACCCACAAGACGATCATGTGTAAATTTTATATGTAACCTGGAAAATACAGACTAGATAAGTCATGCACACCAGCTCTAATTACCCACAAGACGATCATGTGTAAATTTTATATGTAACCTTGAAAATACAGACTAGATAAGTCATGCACACCAGCTCTAATTACCCACAAGACAATCATGTGTAAATCTGTGACTCTGGCATCCATTTCACCAGAACGCGAAGCAAAGCCTCTGTTTGGCACAGGGTGTGTTAGCAGTGCAGGGCATTAGACTTCTGACTCACTCCTGACCTTTCCTGTCTCTGTGTGAAGATCCGGGTCTACTGTCATCACCCAGAGGAAATAACTTTGATGGTCTTGAGCTAGAAAATTGAAGGCATTTTAAGAAAATGGACCAAACGTGCAGAGCCAGCCTATCAAGAAGGAGGTACAGAGTAATGCTGTGAGTCAAATGTAAAATAAAACACCCTCCTTTTTCCATGGGTCCGGAGGTCAAGTACAGGAGTCAGTCTCTTTAGAAAAAATACTTCTCAGTGAAAGGTTTTTACAAATGTCAAAGCTTAAGCTTGCATCTTTTGATATATTAATTGAAAACTCACTGTGGTTTGAACAAAGGTTACTAGGTATATCTAGAGAAACTGAAGGAATTACAAAGAAACCGTTGCTATGTAATTAAAAAAGGGCCTTGAATACTGATTAACTGCAGAGATTGGAGACCATTATTAGGCGCGGTAAGCACAGGGCGAGTCCGGGAGAAACAGCACTTGTTCATTTCTGCAGCGACAAAAGGGCCCTTTTCTGTCCTGCATTTCAGAGCATGGAACTGACATCATTATTCTCCATTTTAGCTTAATCACATCCATCCTGTTCTCAGGCTCTTCTCGAACCTTTCTGGAGTGAACTCAGTAGAAGTGTTCCACAGAAAGCCCACTGCTACTAACTCAACTTCCTGCAATTTCAGGTAATAAACAATAAAGTTTAGCAAAACAGAGGCTAGGACATTCATTTAGCTACTGAACACATTCTTTTATATCCACATAGTCTTGTAAATGGCAGAAAAGGCCTGCCCTTGTAAGTTTTCAAAAGAAGGCTAAATTCATCAACTATTGTTCAGACGGTGGGAAGGTCCAGCTCCTGCTGCAGACCACACGTCCCTGCCTTGCCGTCGGTGAGGGAACAGTCTCTGTCCTAACCATCCGAACTCCTGCCTGCAGGCTCTGATCTGCAGCACTCCCACTGCCTGACCTGCCTTTTAAACTGCCTCTGACTGTGCAGACCTGATCGCTACTGGGGTCCATCCTCTGAAGAAGTCAGCAAGCAATCAGATCCACAATGGCCAGCCAGACAGCCCTTTTTTGAACTTCAACATGACTCGCTTATGCAGTGCCTTATACGGTGCCACTGCAGCACGTGTGTGCCCGTGCGCACGTGCCTGTGTGTTCGTCACCTCCCCTGCCCAGACACAGGTATGCTTCTTGAATTCTGAAGCTTTATCTTATGCACTGTTACCATACTGTGCTGGTAGGAAATCAACAACTGTTGATGATTTTCAGATCAAATTCTTTTTTTAATAATCAAGATATATATATTTATCTCCTTTCCTGTTTATTTTTAACCATAATATGTACTTAAATATACACATATACAAATACACACACACACATATATATATATATTCAAGATAGCAGTTGCTCAATAAATACCATAAAACGTTATATACCATATAAAAATAAATCAGTTTATTCAGTATAGTTTGGTAGGGCAATAAAACAATACCTATTTCTTCAACTCCAGCCTCTAAAAAATTATAATAACTTGAAACATCATCTTAAATTAAAAATTTCTAAAACATGGCAGGAAGCAGAAGGGATGGAGAGGTAAAAAGGTGAAGAAACAATTAAGAGGTGTTATGTACCTGTGCCAACTCAACTCCATGAATGTGATCATTATGTATTGTGAACATGTTCCAATAAAATTTTATAAACTAATGCAAAAAATGTTATTTTAAATTTTAGGTACTATGTATGGTCTTGCCTTTCAGAAACTGCTATCCTGAGAGTGGTCAGTCCCAGGCATTTCTTTAAATGCTTTGATGGTCCTTATGAATGATACAGATATAAAGGCTTTGAGCCTCATTCAAAAGTGATAAATCCAGAGGAGTTATTACGTGTGGTTTGTCCCAGGTTCATGAGCGAGAAGCATGGGTCTCCAGAGTGCTGGGGGATCACGGCAGACACTGCCCTTAAAAGGGGAAAAGTAGTTCTCATGGATCCCAGTAAATTCTCACAAAAGAAGAACCTTTAATGGTCTGCTTTTTTACAAAGAGGCCCAAAACATATGCTGGAGAAAAGACAGCCTCCTCAACAAATGGTGCTGGGAAAACTGGCCATTCATGTGCAGAAGGCAGCAACTAGATCCATGTCCCTCACCCTGTATTCCAAGCAAGTAAAAATGAATCAAAGACTGAGATATACAAACAGAAACTTTGAAACTGCTAGAAGATAGCACAAGGAAACACTTGAAGTTACAGGCACAGGCAATGTCATCTTGAACAGAACATTAGTACAAGAAATACGAGTTAGAATTTAATTTGAAAGCTTCTGTGCAGCAAAGGAAACAATCGACCTACAGAATCGACCTACAGAATGGAAAACAAATTTTCAGCAGTTACTTTTCTGATAGAGGACTAATATCCAGTATGTACAAAGAACTCAAAAACAATTAACCCCCTAAAACAACTGACCCAATCAAAAGTGGGAAAATAAATTCAATAGATACTTCTCAAAAGAAGAAGTATGAATGACCAATAAGTACACAAAAAATGCTTATTATCTTTAGCCATTCGAGAAATGCAAATCAAAACAACACTGAGATTCCATCTTACTCAAGTAAGAATTCCCATTATTCAGGAATCAAAAAACAAATCCTGGCAAGGATATAAGTAAAAAAGAATGCTCCTGAATTGTTGGTGGGAGTGTAAAATAGTACAACAACTGTGAAAATCAGTAGAGAGTCCTCATAATATTAAAAATAGAAGTCCCATATGACCCATCTATACCTCTCTGGAGTTTATTCTCAAAAGAGTTAGAAACATCATATTAAATTGGGGAAGGAATGAAGGGTTGAAGGAAGGGGAGAGGAATGGGATAAAAAGAAGAGCTAAGACATATTATACATATGCACAAATTTTCTATGATGAATGTGATCATTATGTATGGCAAACATGCACTAATATAAAAATTTTAAAAATGATGCATGTATACTCATTTTTATAGCAGTACAATTCACAGCAGCTAAGCTCTGGAAACTGTCTAGATGTCCATCAATAGATGAATGGATAAAATATAAATAGAATTTTATTCAGCCATAATGAAAGAAATCATGTCATTTGCAGGAAAATGGATGGATCTTGAGGTCATAATGTTAAATTAAATAAGTCAGACACAGAAAATATTGCATGCTTTTCCTTACATGAGGAACCAAAAGGTAAACAAAGAGTAAAATAAAGGAAGGATGGTAGAGAACAGGAGGGCAGATGTTTCGGAGATGGGGAAGAAGATGAGTGGGAGGAGGGGGAAGGTAAGGTGGAGAGGGCAAGGGATAAAACTGATTGAGATAGGATGTATATCTGCCGCTTTCCCCAAGTGAATGTAACTGGCATGCATTGCAAATGTCCACCAATACAAAGAAGGAGAATGAGAGTGGAGGGGAGCCCGGCTCCTGAATCACCGGCTGGCTTCCTGCCTTGCTCTGTGACAACTCTCTCTTGCATGTGGTCCTTCCATGTTGATGCCATTTGCCAAGAGATGCTCTTTATTGCTCGGCAGGAATTATCACCATGCCCTTAAAACTCCCAAACTGGGAGCTAAATAAATCTTTTTTATTTGGAAAGTGACCAGCCTCAGTTATTTCATTTTAATAATGAAAAGGTAACAACATACAGATAGTAAATTTTCAGAAAAGCAAGAACCTTTGATATTTAGAAAAGGGTTAAGTTTGATATTGCAAATACCAAAAGCAAATAACTGCACAGAAGGTCTATTTTAATTACCTACTTGCCAATCACTGTCAGTTAAGGCAGGAGAGTGGAGGACAGTACAGGAAGAGGAAAGGACAGAGATGAGCAGCAGCAGAGAAAATTTTAAGAGCAAGACACGCTGACAAATCGGAGGAAAAGACCTTCTACACGTTAGGGCAAGTGCAGTGTGATGTAAAAGACCCAAACTGAGTGGAGCGAGAGAGGGAGGTTGTAACAGAGTCTACAACAAAATTAACTACGTGAGGTGCAACCGGAGGCTGGTGAATGCTGTCTGAAAGCCAAGTAAAAGATATTAGGCATGACGAATCAGGAAATACATAGGAATTACAGGTTCTGGGTGTGATAGCATTGTCACAGCATCTTCACAGCCATCATTTTCTTATGTGTCAGGAGTTACAGAAGCTATAAAGGCAGACGCGATGATCAGCACTGAACTTGCGGTTGTTTCTATCTTCAGCTTTACTGCAGCAAGTCCGCACGGTGTGGGTCAGTCCGATGCGGCCCCCGCGCTCCCTCAGTCTGGGTGTGTGTTTCACTCGCACTACACTAGATTCTTCTGTCAGACATGAATTTCATTTTTCCTCCTCCATCACAGTTGAGTTTGTTAAAATTATAGTTGGTGAGAATATACTTTTTAGTGCACAATTCTACTGAAATTGACAAAGGTACAGTCTTGCGCCCACAATTACAACATACCCTCAACTCCCCCTCGCTACCTCTCTATTGACCATATTCTCACCATCATCCCTCATGTCCCAACCCCAGGGAGCCACTAATCTCTTTTCTCATCTTATAATTATCCCTTTCTCAAAATAATTCAAATAAAATTGTAAAACAGGCTTGATCAAACTTCTTTTACCTTAAGATTTGAATATTACATTGCATGAAACATTAGTTTATGTTTTCTTAAAAGTCACTGAGTGTGTACATGGACATACATTAGTTTGTTGATCAATTAAACAGTTGAAGAAAATATGGGTTGTTTTCAAATTTTGACAACTATAAATAAAACAGCTTTAAATTTTTTAGGTACAAGTTTGTACCTGTGTGTGTGTGAATATAAGTTTTATACATTTTCATTTCCTAGAAGTGAAAAGTTGGTAACATGATTGGCTTATGCTTACTTTTACATAAACTAATACAGTTTTCCAAAGTAGCTGTAGCATTTTGCATGCCATGGGAAACATACAAGAGTGCTAGTTATTCCAGATCCTTCCAAATGCTTGGTATGCCATTATTCAAAAGACATTCTAATATGTGTGTATTAGTATCTCCAAGTAGTTTCCCTTCATAATTCTCTAATGATTATTTGGGGCATATTTTCATATGAATATTTGACATCTTTATACCTTGTTTTCCAAAATCACTTTAGATACATTTCTTTTTCTTATTCACCTAAATTTCAGAATGGGTTTACAAGTATCTAAAAGTTCCCAAACCTCATTAAATGGAAACTCACAAAACAGAGACATAAATGATACACACAAAAGGTGCTCGAGAACAAATGCTAGCCAGCAGAACAGAGAACAAGAATTTAAATTTCTGATAGGTTAATTGAGATTATTCTGGAGAACAAAAAAAGTAATGAAAAATTAACAAAGTATTGCAGTTAGTTTACTAATCACTTGGACCAAACACTCAACAAACTCCCCTTAAAGGAGGACAGGTTTATTTTGACTAGGATTTTACACATTTCTGTCCTTGCATGGTCAGTGGCATGGTGGAAGGGACTTGGCAGAAGAAAGCTGCTCACCTCAAGGTGGCCGGGAAGCAGAAAGAGCAAGGAGGAGCTGGGGAGGGGAACACACTCTTCCAGACCGCACCCCGGGTCACACGCCTACTACCACCAGCCATCACCTCACGTCACACTTACTATAGCACCCCCATGGCTCAGGCACCTTTCAAAAGCCATGCATATGATCACACGAGGCTTTGGGGAGACATCTATGTATAAACCATAAAATTTTCCCCAACCCCTAAAAAGCTCATGACATATTTTTATGGAAAATACATTTTTAGTTCATCTCTAAGAGTCACCAAAGATGTACAACTTCAGCACTGAAATCCGAAAGTGAGGAAGCGGGGATAGAAAGGTATGGAACCAAAGCAAGACTGAAACCCAACAGGGCAAACATTACATCCTAAAACTCCATGTCCAGCACCCTGAGCAAGCTGCAATGAGATGTGAATGCCAAATGGCTTGGGTGGCCCTGCCCTGATGGCATTGCCAGGGGTTACAGCTCTCATGACTGTGGTCTTGGGCTGGCTCTGCTGAATCCTTGCAGCTTTCCTCAGATGATCCATGTTCCTGGCCCCTCCAATGCCCTGAAGTCTCCATTGTCTTGGTGGCTTCACTCTCACACTTCCTGGCCTCCTAGGACTTTTTCGAAATGTGTGGAAGCCTTCATGACTCCACAAGTCACACATTCTACATGCCTGTAAAAGCAGTACCATGTGGATGAAGTCAGGGTCTGATCCAGCTCTAGCAAGTGCCAGGAGCTTTTGCATCATGGCTGCGAACTCGCTCTGAGTGCTTAGATGGCTAAACACTTTGAATGGAATCTCAGAAAACCAGGCGTTTAGGTGGCCCTTCTTGAGTACGGTACCCTGGGACTCACTTCTCAAATGAAAGCTTTACAGTCTTGTACCCCTGAGCCTTTGATATCTGGGGACTTAAGGATTTATGACATGAATTCAAGTCACTTTTCTTACTGTTCTGATGGGAAGTACATGATTTCTTTTTAATACTAATCTTTTCAGGAATTAAGCTCTCCTCTGCTTCAACGTGGCAAATCTTCCTTTTTCTGGGGAAACTGAAAGCTTTTAAAATCACTCAGCTCTGCCATTTGCTCATGATTCTCAATACAGATCTAGTTAAAATCCATCAACAACACTATGCTACAGACCCAACAGTGGGATGCCCTGAAATTTCCTGTCTGACTGGTCTGCTACTCCTAGTCTCAGTCTCCCGCAAAGTCTGAGGACTTCACAGCAAAACACAGATGCAATTTTCGCCAGACATTCCGAGCCTGGCCTGTATTATCTGTCTTTTTATCAGCATTCTGGTCTTCTGAGCTCTTACCAGAATCTCTGATCAAGCTCAGCTTACAACATTCTAAGGCCGCTTAGCCAGCAGGCACTTTCAAACCTTCCCAAACTTTTCCCACAAATCAGTTCCAGAGGCTTCTGAATCACATGGTCAGGTAGCATCATAGCAATAACCCCATTTCTCTCCTGCACATATCTGTCTTAGTCACTTTCTTCATAACTGGGACAAAATGCCGACCACTGGGTAAAATGTATTTTATATGGAGAAGAGAGTGACAGATTTTGGGAAGCAAGGTTTCAATCCATAGCATCCAGAATGCTCTGAATTGAATATCTGTGCCCCTCCCCCTACATTCTTAAGCTGAAGCCTTAATCTTACTGTGATGGAGGTGAATCTTTAAATCATGACACCAGAACCCTCATGATGGAATCAGTGGCTCAGTGAGACAAGGCATGGCAGGTGATCTCTCTCTAACATGGGAAGACACAGCAAGAAAACTGTGAACCAGAAAGCAGATCCTTCCAGAATCCTAGGCAGTTGGTGCCCTGATATTCGTTTCTCAGGCTGCAGATAGGGAGAAGTAAATCGTAGTGGATTAAACCAGGTAGTTCATGGTATTTTGTTATAGCAGCTTGATCTGCCCAAGACAGAAAGTATCAGAAATGGGACATACAAAATGGTACGGTACGTAAAAACTTTAACAGCAGGTAAAAAGTACCAAAGGATGGCAGAAGTCAGAATGCTTGTTATGTAGGGTTGACGGGCGGTGAAGAAAGGGACGACATTGCCTGGACAGAGGACTGGGCAGCTCTCTGGGGCGCTCGTAAGATTTTATGCCTTAATCTGAGTTTAGCTCAGAAAATACATGAATACATGAATGGAGACTGTATATAAAAATCCATCAACTTATCTACTTAAGATGTGTATCTTTTACTGTATGTTTAACTAAATATAACTTTCAAATTTAAAAATGACACCTCCCTTTCATCCCCTTTTTAGTGAAATCAATATGGTTTCAGGCTCGTTAACACCTACTATAGAAATAACACCCCATGTATTGTGATCTCAGTTGAATTTTATAAGAAAATATCCAAAGAGAGTTATCATGTGGGACTATGCTAAAATCATAATTCTTAAAGTGGGCAGAATAAAGGAAGGAAGGGCCGTAGGAATCCCAACTGCGGCTGTCTGGTGTAAAAGCGACGCTCATAGAATAAAACACGTATCATGCTGTTTTGGAAAACTTGTTCTGTTTTTGTGAAGTGGCTGATGTAATATCTGGAACACCATTTGGCAACAAATTAAAGTGCACTTCTTTGTCAGTAAATATTGGTGTGCTTAGGAAATACTGCTAAAGAGTTTTTTTAAAATAGTATCAGAACAAATGTCTCTGTGTGGGAGCTTTCTCAACAGTTGGATGAAAAATGTAGCTTTCAGCTAATGATATTTGCAAGCTATGTTTTGAAAACCGGAAGATAAAATAGGTACCTGAGAAGAGGTAAACTTAGCAAATGGCTTCCTTAATATAAAGAAAATTTCATATATTTCCTACACGGCAATGCATAGGAAATTTTGTTTTAGAAAAAGCTACTGAAGGAAGAGGCTGAAGATAGAACATAAACTCATAGAGGAAACTAACTCTGTGGTTAATCTTTAGAAATTTAAACAATAATAGAACTTTTAAAATATTACTGAGATAGGAAATAAACTAAAAGTCCAATATACTTGCTATGTTTCACATTTACCATGAAACAAAAAGACTTTTCTGAAGCCAGAATTGTATACTACCTAGTGGATAGTTCCAGTGGATGTTATCTTTATCACCATACATCATTTTCTCCTTTCTTCATGTGCTCTTTGACAGAACATAATGTCTGTGTAATCTATCACGCAGTTGCATTCATCACTACTTCAAGCTTTCTTTATTGTTCAAAAGTATTTAATTATATGAATTTATTGCGATCTGTTCAATCATTCTTCTGTTGGTGGTTATTCAGCACTTCTATCAACCAAAGTGTAGTGAATTTTCTTAAGCATTCTTGGTAGGCATTTGTACTCATTTCTCTTCAAAATCTATGACAGGAATGGGATTGCTGGATTGTAGTGCAGGTATTTAAATTTAGGAAATAGTTGCAAGCAGTTTTGTAAGATGGTCGAGCCATGCTGTTGTGAGTACATTTGGGTTTTAATAATCCCCAAAAATCCGATTTCCAGAGCACTGCTCATTTCTTCAGGTGAGAAAACCAAAATATTATATAATTATCAATGTGGACAAGCTAGTTTTCCCTTTGAGGTGTCCGCTTCTTTTATGCTTTGTGTGATAAAATCAGAGCCAGTGAGAGGGAAAGTAAGCCTGCAATCTGGATTGCTTAAATGAGTGTCAGGTCAAACAAAGCAAATTTCACTGTTTTAAATAAAACTCCTCAGCTGATACGCTCGTGTGATTGCATGTGTGTGTGTGTGTGTGTGTGTGTGTGTAATGAGCCTGACAGTCGATGAAATTCCATCCCAGTTTAATTCATATATTTTCAAATCTGAATGAGTGCTTTCCTATCTTTTTTATCTTTAGGTAAACAATCAAGGTTTATCTTTTTAATTTTTGAGAATGATAATCATACATACAGAAAATAATGTCTTCACATATTGACTCATTTAGATTCTTATAATTTAATAGCTTACTAGCAAAACTACATTTGGGACCAAGTTCTTTTAACCAAATTACAAATGCAGTTTTGCTAATATGCACACATAAACACTTAATGGAAATTTGGGACATAAATAATTTTGTTATTGTTTTAATGCACTTTGCACTGTCCGGTGGGATGCAGGCTTCTAGTGCACAACATATTCCCTGATCCGCAGCAAGCATGTGCTAAGCACTCAATGTAGAGTAGAGTGTTTTGCCACCACGGAGGACTAGCATTCAAAACTGAAATTATATGGATTCACACGTCATCTACATATACACTCTTATTTCTTTGTTCTATGTGAACATGCTATTACGATTTGTGTCTAGATGTCCTTCAGGCAGTCATAGGGGTTTTTGGGGTGGCTGAATCTAGATCGTGCAATGGATTCATAGTGCAGTTCTGAGATGAAGGGTGTGAGTGCCACCCCACCCCAGGGTGGGCAGCCTGCATAAAACAGCGGGATGAAAGAGCCTTTCTCTCCCTCCCTTGTTGCTTCTGCCATCTTTTGCTGCCCTGATCTGTTGCCCCTCTGCCATGTGACGCTCTGCCTTGGAGCCAGCAGATTATAAACTGAAACCTCTCCTCACTGAGCTGAATAAACCTTTCCTCCTTTAATGCTTGCAGGATATTTTGTCTCAGCAACAAGAAAAGTAACTTAGACACATGCCATTCACACTGTAGCAACTATTTAAGGTTTTTGATGACTAATATCATTCAGATAGCTTTCATGTACTTCCTCCACAGCGTACACCAAATGCATGACATAAATGAGTGAAATAAGTAAATGAGGGGTAACTTTCTCATTCAGAATTCAAAACCTAGTTTTGATTTTGAATGTGAAGGGTCAGCATACAAATACCCTGCAGAACAAGAGAGTCTGACACCGGCCTTATTGGTGGTGGTGGTCTGCTCTGGCCTGCTGTATCCTCCAGGAGGGTTTGGAGTAGACGGGAGAAAACATTCACTGTTCTTTTACTTTCATTGACATTTTCGATTTCTTTTTAAAAGCATTTGCCTTCTCCAGTTAAAAATAGAAGTATTTACTTGGAATTTCTGTGTTCCTTAGACTAAATGATTCTGGCAGATACACTGTGAGAAAGTTAAAAAAGAAATTCCTTTAGAAAATGTGTCAAATACCTAAACTAAGTAATCAGAAAAGTTTCAAAGAAAGCTGTTAAATCCGAGAGAAAATTTGGGAGAAAACGCAGGAAAATCATTGAAGTTTAGATTCATATAACTACTCTACCATTCTCTGACTAAATAGGACTTGTTTCCTCCTTGAGCTTCTCTAATTTGACTGTGAAAGCAGAAATCAGAAAACTGATAAAAGCAACATGAGCAGGTGACGCTCGGCTCCAGATCCCACAGGTTCATAACTGAGTCACACCGTAAGGATTCTGATTTCCTGGGACATTTCATTATCTATAACATCTGTGGACAGGCCATCTCTCATTTGCTCCTGTTGTTAACAGAGATAAAGCCAAGAAACCAAACCAAGTAAAATTGTACACAAAGTTACTGAACATAAAACTCAAGCTAGACAACTTGACTTCTTCCTTCCTGACTGTATCAGCTCCATCCTCGCAATGACCAGATCTAGGGGAGTGGGTGACATCCTGTGGGGCCAGGACACCTATCACCTTGCTTCATACTGGGGCACATTTTTTTAGCATGAAGATGTAAAATTATACACAGCCCTGAATCTTTCACCTTAAAAAATAAAAAGAAATAAATACATCTAGCTATAATCCTGAAAAACACATGTAATACATTGGAAAACATATAATTGGAAAATATTGCTCACTTTCCCCTGGAGGTACATTCTACACCAAAAAACATAGGCCTGAGAAACTGGCAAGCAGGGAACTGAATGTCATGTGGCCATGGATGGAACTGTAGAGCACAGACAGCACAGAAGGTAAAAACCACTGAATTCTGAGTAATGTGTGGAAGTTATAATAAAAAGGTATTGATACTGGTTTATGAATTTTGATAAATATATAATGTTAAATGTAAGATGTTAATGGTATCCTGGAGATGAGGTATGTGGGAGCTCTTGCACTATCTTCAAGTTTACAAAGGCTACTGAGAAATTCTGTGACCATACAGTCTCACTTCGGTACTGGATGCTTTTGCTCCCTGACGGACTTCTGACTGTGTCTTTTGATCAGAGTACCATAGACTTTTCTAGAAGTAGTGAGGACTCTTAAGATCGTCCCCAGTTGTCTGGCGTGGGAATCAGCTCATTTTATTGGAATGTCTAAAAGGCAAAAAATGGAGTGACCTCTGCCTCTGACCTCAGTCACCACAGGACATCAGCAGAAAGGAGCAAAGGGCCGGGAGGTCAGCAGGACACAGGGCAGTTACCTTGGGCCACCAGGGCTCCCTAGTGTCAGCATGAGGGCCACGAGGGAGGAGCCTCACACAGGCTTTGAACTACAGCTTCATTGTTGGGCACTGTGGATTTATTGTACTTGTGGGGAACAACAAATTGTTAAATAATATTCTATTAAGCCCATGAATATCTATTACATCAAAACAAGTAAAATCATGTAAGCCATCAAACTTCATTTTATGGTTTATTCATTTCTAACATACAATATATTGCAAATTATAATGCATTTCTGGTGAAGTCAAATTTAATTTCTACAGGGCAACTAATATTAAACAATAGTGGCTTGTTTTTCCAGTTTTCAATGCTATACCAAAGAAGCAAGATATTAATATTCCTGAAATACTATTTTATTGAAGAATTTATGGCTTAATATTTTTCCTATCTGCTTTTACTAAGATGTGCATTTGATTTTTAAAAAGTTAAAACATTAAAGATAACAAACATCTCACTGGGAGCATCACTGTAAATTTATACCTCTAACATTGACATTTATATTTGTACACATTCTTTAATAGATTCCTGGCACACAAAAAGTTAGCATAAGAAGAGAAATAGATTACATTTTTTGTTCTCTAATAATTATTTGCTTATTTCCTTAAGTTTATGACAGTTTTATGCCCTGCTGGCAGTTTTATGCTTCCATATTTCATATTGCTTCTAAATTCAAACATAATGGAGAATGCGCCAAATCGTGTTCTTTTCAATTATTTCACTATTTTATGTTTGTTAAAGGAAAAGATCAAAAGTATTTTGTTAGTTGTTACGCATTTTGTACCAAATATAATTTGATTTGTTAGCTTGAGGCATCACTTGAATAGCTTGCTGTGGGTATATGTGGCTAATTATTATTCTATAATGTGCTATTGTACCCATAATTTTCTAGTCAGAGTTAGATTGTGGGATGGAGCAGAAGAAAGAGGGCATCACTTTACAAGGTCAGGCGTATATCAGTGATGAAATTTAGGCAACGAAGACCATTTTTTCTGAGGGAATACACACATACCAACGGTACACATTATACATTAACCCTTTTGACAGATAATAGATGAAAGTTTGGCTGAATGTGGTTTTATTTACATCAACATCTGACCAGTTCTCTATTATACGAGGAAAATCTTCTCACTGAAAGTGGAATTGCAGGTTTGAATTAAACCTGCACTACATGCCAAGTTACTTTCAAATGACTGTCACTATGTCATAAAACTGATTCTTTTGACATATGTTCACCAATTTAATTTTTGCTAATCTCATACTTTAAAAGAACGATTCTCTGCTGTTTTCATCTACATTTTGTGTTTTTAAAGAAATCAAGTTGAACTGAATTTTTGTGTTTTCTATATACGTGTTTGGTTATCGGTGTATCCTGTTCACATCATAAACACACTTCTCTACTGTAATGTGTGCTTGATTTATATTTTTGGTAATGATTAGTGGGACTGCTCTGTTTAAGAGATATGTTAGAATGCTTTCAGTTACAAATCATAAAATCAAATAAAAATTGTGCAAAACTGTTTTTTAAAAAAAGAGTTCACGAGAGTGTGTAACTGGCAAATTCAGAGCCAGGTACGACTAGAGTAGAAGAGGAATCTCAGTGTGTTCCTTTCTCCTGTGCTGTCTCTCCCTCCCTTCCATTTACCATCTCCACTCTCCTCTAAGCAGGAACCACCTTCCATAAGGGCTGAAGACAGAGATGGTATCTGTGGAAATGCATGCTGCTCATGTAAATACCTTATGTGCTAAGAGGCACCATTCTGCAGCGCTCTGCACAGAAAACACCGCTTAGTCTTTGTGATAAGACTGTAAGCAGCACTGCTCAGCAAAGACGCGCCTTGCGTGTCTTTGCTGTGGGTTGGGTAAGTGTTCTCCGAAGGACCCAGAGTGCAAAGCTCGGCTCACAGCCTGTGGGAGGTGAGGTCACCGGGGAGGGACCCCAGCTGCTTCTCTTTCTCTTGCTTTCCAGATGCCGCGAGGTGAGCAGCGTCCTCCGCCACACAAACCCAGCCACCCGTGCCGCCCACAGGCAGCGGGCAAAGCAGCCACAACCGAAACATCTGCAATTAGGAGCCAAGATAAACCTTTCTTTAAGTTTATTTGTTATGAAGTTAAAGATATTTGTTATAGTGACGAAAAGCTGGCTAACATACCCTTTCACCATTTTTCTGTTTGTTTTTTTAGTACTGATTTATGACAGCTCTTACTTTTATTTATTTATTTATTGATTTATTTTTGAATTTTTGAGACAAGGTCTCACTAACAGTTCAGGCAGGCCTTGAGCTCACTATGTAGCCCAGGCTGAACTTGAACTTGCAGCCATCCTCCTGCCTCAGCCTCCCAAGTGCTGGGATTACAGGCGTGTGTCCCCAAGCTGTTGAGCTCACACTCTGTGCTGCATTCTACACCTTGTCCTTTGTATGCGGGGCAAACGTTTAACCTGAGTTCAGTTTCTCCCCAAACCCATGACAGTCTATTTCCTGTTGCTGTCACTGGCTTTACTTTGTTTCTCTGAGTTATGCGAGAATTCTTCGGCCTAATATACCAGACTGCATCACAGTTTGTCTAATTGCTAATTTGTCCTTTTAATGAATCTTAGTTTTGAAAATTTAGCATGATATATTTAATCCTCCAGACATTTGCTTTCTTCTTTTTATATACTATTGCCTTAGGGACGGAGTAACCGCTCAAGTCTTTCTGAGCATTACTGAACATTCTAAGGCTTCCCGCTCTGTGCATCAGTGTATGTTCTTGGAATCCCTCGCATGGAGGCACTGTACTCTCCATGGTGTCTGCCGGGTTCCACGTTTGCTTGTTGTTCATCCCTGCTTCCCCACTATTCAAGTTTCGTGTGTTGAAAGAAATTACAGCCAACCGTCTCAGCCTGAGGTATTAGCACAGCTTCCCGGAACACTCAACTCTCTGACTGGTCGTCAGTTCTCCCAGGCACTGCCGAGGACTGGCTCTGCCCTTGGAGAGTGCGTGGAGGTACGGAGGCTTTTCTGGGGTCTTGCTGGAAATGAGTCTCCTTACCTGAGCTCAAGGAAAACTCATGGAAAATGGATGCATCATACAGCACATAGATAGGTAGATAGACAGATGGGTAGATAGGCAGAAAACAGACAGATATTGATAGAGATATAGACATAAATGTCAAATAAACTTTAAATTTTAAGAGAGAAATGTTAGAAATGTTTCAGTTACAAGTCATAAAATCAAATATATATCTTCCAACAAGACATAGATATGCTGTGACCCAGAATTTACTTTAGGAATTTATGTACAAAAAGGGGAAATATATGCTCTAAAAATCACAACAATAATTTATTATTTTTTCATGATAGTAAAATAATTGGAACTGAAGACAATCTGCATGTTCATCTGTAGGAAAAGACTTATGACTCACATACATTATGTCCCATGGAAAACCAAGCAGCCCGCCTGCTAGAATGGCCCACGGTTTCCATGCATTTGCAAATGACACAGATACATAAACATGCACACACATACCCATATAAAGACACACACACATGCACGCGTGCACACGCAGTGCACTGCCTGTTCAAAAGCCAAGGAAGAGGGCAGCCACGCAGCATGGAAACCCTGGGCCATTCTAGCAGGCGAAAGCCACGAGAGAAGCCATGCTCCTCACCTTCCGCAAGGTCTGAGAGACTGTGAGGGAGCACTGCGAGGAAGAGATCACCAGCTCCACACTATCGCTAGCAGAGGGCGGCTCATGCCCCCACCGAAGCGTGTGACAAGGGACACAGAGGCTGGGAGGGCATCCTGTGGGGCACAGAGCAAACAGCCACACAAACGCGATTCATGACTTCCTCTACCCAAAGAGGAAACTGGAAAATACACGCTGTGTATCTGCACATGAAGTCCTAGACACACCCAAATGGCACAGGAGTGAGACCGGCCAGAATGAACAGA